>JAEAOA010002356.1:0-172500 GCA_016746295.1 Potamilus streckersoni | reverse complement strand
ACCACGCATAACTTGATATACGTTTGTTGCAATGTGGTATGTGACGGTTCTACGGAACGCTTTGTTCCATCAGGTTAAAATATTTTGTTTTCGTTTTCTTTCTAGAAGTGACTTAATTCTCTATGCTAAACAGATTGTTTAAATCGTTGGATGTACAAGTAATCTTTGTGTGAATATTTTGGAAATGTTTGTTAATGTCTGCTATATTTTGAGAACGAACAACAATTGGACATTTCGTTACAGATTGATTAGTATCACTGTGTTTGAAATCATATGTATCTTTAAATCATTGTCTAGAGATCGCACTTTGCTTTTTCATTTTACACGATTAATGAAATTGCAAACTGGTTTGGAAGTTGGAGGAAATATAAACAATATACCAGTAATTAAGCGAATTCATATAAAGAACATCAAATTATTAAGATATTGCTACTTTCTTATAAATATTTACAATTTTTGAGTGAATGGAAATTGGTCTGCTTGGTCCAGTTGGTCGCAGTGTTCTATTACCTGTAGTGATGGAGGCGGAAACCAGACTCGCTTCCGGACGTGCACAAATCCAAAGCCAGACTGGGGAGGCTTAAACTGTACAGAAGAGGACACAGAGACACAAGAAGGATGTAACAACATTCCTTGCCCAAGTAAGCAAGATTAATGATTTACTGGCGATATAGATAAGCATTCGACTAATGTTTTGAAATTATTCATTGATATTTTTATATTTTGTCTTGGATTCCAGTGATACAAGCGATTAATGATTTTGTAAACTATTTTTAACTTGTTCTTACAGGAATGAAAGTTTCTTTTAGAAATAATGACAGTATTTAAGTTCTTTAATAGAAATGGCAATGTTGCAAGCTGCTACATTCTTATAAAGCATTACAATTTTGAGTAAACGGATATTTGCCTCCCTCTGGTATAGTTGGTTGGAATGTTTCATTAACTGTTGTAGCGGGGATGGAAATCAGATTCCCTTTTGGATGTGTACAAATCCATAACAGGAGTCCGGGGATGAAGGGAAGCTTACATATCGCTGGAGAGTATGAAGATATTCCAAGAGTCCGTAACAAGTCCGTTGTTCAAAATGAGCAATATCAATGACTATGAACATTAAAGATAAACATTTGAGTTGATATTTTTGAAATCATACATTCATATTTTCATCATTATTAAAATGAACTTGCTTTGATTGGTTGTCTTTTCTTTGATATTTAATTGCATTTTGATACACAATTTATATCAACGACAATCTAATGACAGATCACAATGAAAACTGATTTGACGCCCATTTAGGAAAATTATAACCAAATAGAATACTTAAGTAAGTTAATATAAAGCATATTTAACTTTAAAATTGAATACTTTTTAAAAAAATTCTTTACAATTTGAGTCATTGGAAGTTTGTCCGCTTGTAACAGTTAGTCGCAAAGTTCCATTACCTGTAGTGATGCAGGAGGAAACCAGACTCGTTTTCGAAACTGCATAAATCCAGAACCACAGTGGGTCGACTTGAACAATATCGGAAATGTCATAGACCCAGCAAGGCTGAAACAGTTTCCTATGTCCCTCTACCAACGTTTAGACAATTGAAAAAAAAATTCAAAATGGCTTCAAATCAGTCCGTGTAGTCTGAGTTAGTCTGACCCCAGGTACTCTTTGTTTGCTATTGTTACAAGCGAAATGTGGTTCATTACATATACATCCACCAAATAAGTCCACCACTGTTTAGGAATTATTCAACGACAGTTAGAAAAAATAGCGTAACACTTAATAACTGGAGATATTTCGCTTAAACGTGCGCTTATTAGTCAAGCGGATTAACATTGGTATCGATATTTTTAGATGCTGTTCATGATCTTACCGAATACATACATTGATCTATCCGTTATAAATAACTAGAAGATATAAAAGCAAGTTGTCCCTTTGTAATAAATTGACAATTATGAAATGAAAAGGCTCTACTTTTGCACGAGACGTTTCAAAATATATTCACACGTATTTCACAACATGCAATGACTGCAGAAAAAAAATCAACAATTAGATATGTATGCTTCTATTC
This sequence comes from Potamilus streckersoni, assembly GCA_016746295.1. Lineage (NCBI taxonomy): Eukaryota > Metazoa > Mollusca > Bivalvia > Unionida > Unionidae > Potamilus > Potamilus streckersoni. The sequence goes on along the minus strand of JAEAOA010002356.1, from coordinate 170,441 downwards.
TTTTGAGTGCCATGCGCTACCTGAAGTGATGATATTGATAATTTAAGTTGACGGAAAGAACATTTGGCATTGATTGTAAGAATTCATTCTAGAAAAGGATAAAGTCAGAAAATAAATGTCTATTATCATGCCTTTGTCAATTAAGTTTTTCTTTTCTTGCAGAAAGTGTTTGAATCGTAAGTTAGATATTTCAGTGAGTAAAATAGGAAGAAATGTCTGCATTTTCTTTTTACAATAATGTTGATCTTTGGTGAAACATGTTGATAAGGAGAGAATAATATCACCTTCATATCTTTAAAGACCATTTTGCTTATGGAACGGAACAAAAATATCATAAATGTTTTTGTATTATATATGTTGCAACACTGAAAAATCCAACTTTGAACGAATTTCTTTTCTAGTCTGATTGGATCAGAAAATTGTTGATTTTGTTTTCAACGAAATTAAAACGTGGTTTTATTCAGCACTATAAGAATATTACTATGCGTGTGCATTTCCTCGTTGTCAGAATTTGCAGGTTGCCACCGAGAAAAGTAAGCGTTCGAAGATATATTTTATTGGTCAGTTTGGTTTTTGTGTTCAAATAGGTCCATAGGTTAAAGTAATATAATCACTGAAATAATTTATTGAAATTGGGAAGCAGTATGCGATCTTTCAGACACATATGTTAGTTTTTTTAAAAAAAAAACTTTTTCTAAGGTTTTGTTATTGACTAATGTAATTAATAATAATTGTTTTCTTTTTGTTTTGGTTTTCATTCAGCCATGCATTTTTAAGAATAAAGACAAAGGCGTGTTATTTTGTTTTGGTGGATTTTGGAACTACATTTTTAAAACAGCATAAGTAAATACATCGCAAGACTTAAAAAGAAAGTAGACATTTCTATTGTTGTGTTTATTAGATATACTACTGCAAAGAAATCTAATTCAAGATGAGATATACAGGCAGCTATGCTGGCTACCTCCTTAGGGTGTATATAAAGTTAAGGCGTATTACGTGACATATAGACAGAGGAAAACATGAGGATATATATATATATATATATATATATATATATATATATATATATATATATATATATATATATATATATATATATATATATATATATATATATATATATATGAAACCCGTTTTCATCAAAACGTATGAACAATAAATTTAATACGGTGATTTCTTCGAAATTAAACATTACATTATGCTGTTTGCCTAGCGGAAGGCACATAATACAAGCCAGACACTTAAACATCCTTTTTATCCATCGTGATTTTGTGGACTCCCTCTGGGATTTGTTGTTAGATCTGAAATTATGTGTCCGTTGTATCCACAATGGGTATACTTTGATACAGCTTATAATTTTCTCCAGGATGATTAATCAAGAGCTGTTTTTTGGGGTGGGGGTGTTGTTAAATGAGCATATTGCATGCCTTCTTATTTACTTATTACTTTACCTTGGTGTCGTACGATTTTGTTTCTTCAGTCGATGGCGGCTTTTCAGAATGGACAGAATGGAGTAACTGTACGGAAGCATGCGGCGGTGGATTACACAACAGGTCACGCAAATGTGACAATCCACTACCCAAATATGATGGTGCCGATTGCGTTGGAGACTTCAACGAAACGGAGTCCTGCAACGTACAACACTGTCCAGGTACAAAAACTGAAAAACAAGGGCTGGTTAATGTGTCTCAAGGGTACCATAAGGTGGAACCATGGGTTGGATTTGTAAAATAGGACATAATTTTGGTAGGATTTCCATGGAAGCATGGAACACAGAAATCAGCTTAGGTGAAGGTATATGTCTTTAACAGTAAAAATAAAAATATACTAATATTAACAAAAAATGCTTAGATCCCTTCGTTTCGTTCAAAATTATTATCATTATTCTAACTAATTTCGGCACTTTCAGCTTCCATCCCATTCCAGGCAACTGAAATTTACGTTAATAGAATTTGCAAATACATCCATATGCTTGTAAGAAATTGAATTTATTAAATAAAAGACATCAGATTAAGTAACGTCAGTGTAAAACGATATGACACTAATTTGTAGCAAAGCGTCAATATTAAGGAGTACCAAATGTGTATAAAAATCCTAAAAATTAAAAATCTTGTTCCGATGATTATATATATATATATATATATATATATATATATATATATATATATATATATATATATATATATATATATATATATATATATATATATATTTAATGTGTGTGTGTTATATGATTATATTTTCAGGCCACTGCTTAAATTTTTCAAGTTAAATTTATTTGGTAAATTTTAACAAAACTTTAAAATCTCGTTTATACGATAATGTGCAAAATATAGGCAGATTCCTTCTACGGTGAAACAAGGGATGGTGAAAGAAAATTTATTTACTTGATGCTTAATTAAATAACATTTTATCGTTATGTAGATATCATGCAGTCATGTACTGAATGAAAGGTCAAAATGAATGTAGTACGTTCATACCTCTACTCTTTCCATGTTCATTTCCAGTAACGATAGCTCTATCCAAGAGAGTCAAGGCATATTCATACCTCTCTTACTAATGTATATAAAAATGATTTTATTATTTAAAATAGCTGCATAAATTGAAAATAAAGAATATTTGTATATAAATTATTAATAATCCAGCGTTTATAGGTAATTAAGTTGAGGTGCTCCTCTTTTTGCAATGTCAACAAAACAAGTATAAGCCATATGTCATAACTTCGAAGTGTCTAGCTTTGAAGCGTATGTTGCCCATTAAACACCCTCTGTGTTGTAGCCAATGCCAGGCCAATGTTTTTTGAGATTTTTTATTGTTTCTTATCATATTGTCTTTGGAGATCCCATTTGGAGTCTTGATACTAGCTATGAAGAATACCAATAACATCTGCATAATTCCGGTCTTCTTGCAACCATGTCATCGTCCAGTCTGTGCCATATTTTCCATTTCTTGTCATTGCTAAAACAAAGAGGAAAGGAGATAAAATGTATCCTTTTCTCACTACATTCTCCACCCTGAAACTTTCTGTTAACTATATGTTGTATATAACTCTGCTTTTGAAATTTTCGTATAGGGTCCAATAATGTTGACCAATTCTGGTAGGATACTACAATGACTTAAAAGTTTCCACAGTTATGCCCTGTGTTAGAAGTGGAACGTTTTTTTAATAGTGACAAGAACCACATACAGAGAGTTGTTCCATGCACTACATTGTTCAAAATTCTGTGCCAAAGCAAAGATCTGGTCTAATAATTTCGTATTATTTGCCTGCTGTTCGTAGGTGTGACCTTAGACAACGACTGTGGTTTTTTTTAAGACGATGTGGCTGAAGACATTGCTGGTGAGAGACAGAAGGTTGATCCTTCCCCTTTTGGTACACATTATAAAGTCAACTTTCCCTGCATGTGTTGTATTGGCTGTTATTTTTTACTCCGTCTTCTTGATTAATTTAATAGCATCTATACAAACATATTTGCTCAATGAAGACATTTCTTCTGGCGTGTAGATCTTATTGCACTCACGTTTCCATGAAGTCATCTGCTTCTACGGTAACATCCACAGTTCGAATATGGATAGAGAATCCCGTGCGTTACTTACGACAGAAAGAAAAGATCTCAATTTCATTCAATCTGAAATTTAGACTTCAGTTATATGTCAAAAAGTTGAATTTTACAAGGACAAGACTTGTTTACTTTTCTTGATTTTCAGTTTATTTCATAATATATTGTTAACACTCCTTTATGACACACAGCTGTATGTATCATTTAGTTAATGGGAACTGGTCAGAGTGGACAGGGTGGTCAAGTTGTACAGTGACATGCTCTGGAGGAATCGAAACAAGATCTCGAACATGTGACAACCCAAAACCTAACTATGGCGGGGCAAACTGTACTGGAAACACATCAGAGATTCATGAATGCAACACAGAGACATGTCCACCAGGTATGGTACTTTTAGATCAATCTGCCTTGTCATGTTTTTGCTGACTTCATAAAGCTTTTGTTGTCCGCTGAAATCAAATCTTAAAGCAAATATCTTCAATTATTTTCCTACTGTTATTGATTTTTTCAACAGGACTTTTTATGTTTGCAACTTTATTTTGCCTGATTTATCTCCTTATAGAATATCATGCATCAGCGAAGTTTATTCATGTGTTTTGATGCTTTTATACTTTTGTTTATATGAAATTAAAAAGCAGAATTCGCGAAAGAAGAAAATAAAGAACTTATTCGTTAGGGTATTTTATATCTTTGAATATTGCCAAAGTTACGTCATATAATTGCCTAAAAATGATAAACACCCACTTCCAAAAAGTAAAAAAGCAAAGGATCAGCAGCATCGCGGCATAACTCATTCATAATTATATCAATACAACATTCACTTACATTTTTTAATAGTAGCTGAGAATTAACATTTGACGGATATCATGTTCTGTTTTGTTTACAAACATCAGAAATTATAGATGAGTCGTATTCACATCATTAAATATAAGAGAAACCAAAAGACAAAAACTACAAATCACAACTAAGTTGCATTTGTGTGACTTCACGAGCATTCTGTTTACTTCTAACTGACAACGCTTAACGTGATGGACGTTTGTTGCAAAATGGTATGTGAAGGTAAGAGTCATGTGATCTCATTTTGCTTCTTCCACTTACACTGTTAATGAAATTGGAAAACTTGTCTCCGCTTAGAGGAAATTTAAATAATATACTAGTAATTAAGTGAATTCATAAAAAGTACATCAAATTATTAAGAGATTGCAACTTTCTTATAAATATTTATAATTTTTGAGTGAATGGAAATTGGTCTGCTTGGTCCAATTGGTCGCAGTGTTCTATTACCTGTAGTGATGGTGGCGGAAACCAGACTCGCTTCCGGACGTGCACAAATCCAAAACCAGACTGGGGAGGCTTAAACTGTACAGAAGAGGACACAGAGACACAAGAAGGATGTAACAACATTCCTTGTCCAAGTAAGCAAGATTAATGATCAGAGTTTAATATAGATAAGCATTCGACTAAATTATTTGAAATTATTCATAGATATTTTCATAATTTGTATTGCCTTCCAGAAAATCAAGCGATTAATGATTCCTGAAACTACTTTGAACTTCCTCTTACATGAATTAGTTTCTTTTAGAAACAATGCCATTATTTAAGTCCTTAAATAGAAAAGACAATTTTACAAGCTGCTTCATTCTTATAAAACATTACACTTTTGAGTAAATGGAAATACCCCTATGGTCCAGTTGGTCGGAATGTTCCATTAACTGTTGTGATGGAGATGGAAACCGGATTCTGGACGTGTACAAATCCATAACAGGAGTCGGGGTGGGATTAATTTGCACTGGAGATGATACAGAGATTCAAAGAGTCTGCAATAAGTTTGTGTGTCCTAATAAGCAATATCAATGATTATGAACTTCAAAGATAAACATTTTGTGTAGATATGTTTGAAATCTTGTATTCATATTTTATTAAATGAACTTGCTTTGCTTCGTTGTCTTTTTTGCGTATATTTAATTGCATTTTTATACAAAATGTGCATTCACGACAATCAAACGATTGACGACAATAGAAACTGATCCGAAGCCCGTTTAGGAAAATATAACCAAATAAAATACTTAAGTAATTTAATAGAAAGCATATTTGATTTTAAAATATAACGTTTTAAAAAATAATTCTTTACTATCTGAGGCAATGGAAATTGGTTCACTTGTACAAGTTGGTCGCAATGTTCCATTACCTGTAGTGACGGAGGAGGAAACCAGCCTCGTTTCCGATACTGCACAAATCCAGAACCACAGTGGGGCGGCTTGATCTGTACTGGAAATATCAAAGAGACAGAGCAAAGCTGTAACAATTTCGCTTGTCCAATTAAGCAATTTTATGGGTTGAGGGAACAAGTCATTTGGATTAAATTCCTTTAGAAAAAATGGAATAATAGACAAGATAGCAGTGACTTTGGGTATGTACTTTAACTTAAATATGGAATCCAGAAATTTTGATTGGAAGACATTAATTACAATTTTAGTACGTGTTGATGAAAGAGGACCCATGCCTTATATCCACAGACTTTATTTAATTCTTACTCAAAATGAAGTTCTAAATGTAGATAAATAAATGTACAAATTTCAAGTAAGATATAAACCAACATATGACAAGTTCTGAATGTTAACTTTACGAAAAACCAGCACACATTTGAAGATTCTATCACACTTGCTTGCTCAGAGTAAAATATCCCCATGTTCCTTAGCTTTTGTTTTTAATAGATATGATCTGAATTTGTATTTACCTCTAGTTTTTTGATTAAACATTCATATATGGGTGAATGGCTTTAAGTTGTAAAGGTCTATTTTCCTTGAAAGCTTTGAGTTTTAGGCACATAAATAATAATGCTTGTCAATATGTTTTTCAGATTTATTTACTCTTTATTGGGCTGAGGTTCCAATTACACAATATAGAAAAACTTCCATTTAATGAAAATATAAATAAACTATGCGACTTTCTTTTCTAAATGCTAAGCAGGATTTGAACAGATTTTGTGGTAACTATCGAAGCATAACGATGTTGTCGTTTTGAACTATCACTAAGCAGGCATAGATAATGAATATATTTGCTGTGGTACATACTGTAAGGTATTTCATATTTCAGTCTTCCAGATCAGGTGCTCTTAAATTCAAAATGTCACTAAATGCTTTGGACAGAGCAAAGCTTCAGCTGCGCTTAATGTAAAAGAAATGGATGACTGGTATAAACTGTTACCTGACGACAACAGGATTTCATGGAAACCATTAATCTCAATGCTCATTACTTATTGTCACAAATCTAAAAATCGTCACTTGACTATTTGAAAAGTAGCTGAATGCTGCTTCTAAGTTTCAACTACATTAAGTTTATATGTTTTCTCTAGCATAATAATTTTGAGTGGAATGAGAGGAACAGTACACAAGCTGACTCAGTGATCAAACAGGTGACACACTTTTATGTGCTTATTTTGACTAATTTCTGCACTAGTCATATGATCACACTTTCACGGATGCATGATGGAAGATGTTTTCTTCAGCGTCGTCGATGGAAACACTAAGCTTAAATCCAATTTAGTGCAATACGATGCAACTCAATTTTGGCATAATAAACTTGCCTATAGTTAATGTGTTGCACCGCAGAGACTTCATGCATTTAGCTCGATTATTTTCATATACTCTATTTGTCTTTAGAAAGTAGTAATTCTATAACATAATACTTTGTAACGTTTTAATTCCAGGTCAGTGTATCAATTATAATCCAAATAATCCTTCAGAGTGCGAATTCGGCGACAATGGTATGCTTATCATAAGTTTTCTTTTTAAAATCCTGTGTATTGTGGGCTGTATATACAATGCTTCCATGGTTACGAACCGGCTTTTTAGACCTGGCAGCGATTACATTAATTTTGAACGATACATTTTCAGTGTCAGAATTGTCTTTTCATCCAACAATTTTGTTTTGATAATGAAGTTAAACTTAATCTTTCAGAGCTTTAAAGACGCCCCTACTTGCAGAATGCCATTATAAGTGCCACTACTACACACACACCGACATCATCTCCACAACTACAATTATTATCACTACAATCATCTCATTAATTTTCGTTAGTTCTCATTTTACATTGGTGCAGTAAGTATACATATATTTATAGGTTACTGCATTTGTATGGAAAAATATGAACGAGTTTTTTGGATAGCTATACTGCACGACCGTGGGAGTGCAGTATAGCCATCCGAAAAAACGAGTTCATATTTTCCCATTCAAATGCAGTAACCTTTATATTATATGCTCATTTGTGTTTCATTACCAAAGACTTAAAAATAAAATTCACAACAAAACATATTTAATGATAAAAAATTTTATTTTATTATTAAAATAAATAAGTTGACAATCGTAAATTCTCTTTTAATACACAATAATAGTATTTATGCGCATATAACTCCGCCCATCGACCTTTTGACTTCATAGCGTACCGCGCGCTCGCTCATTTAAAAAAGAAATCCCATTTTGGTCTATCTGAAATTGAAATTTAAAGTTATATTATGAATGATTGCGCCATTGAACAAAGTTTCCAGCTGGTCAGGAATTGAGAGATTTTGTTTCTCTGTCAATACAGCCAAATTCTGATTATCTCCGTCTATGTGTTTTCCGCACGATGTACGTGTGATTTTAGTGACTGGCGATGACAGCAATCTGCATAACTGTTTCTGTTCTGCCATGGATAGTTTAGAATCGTAAACTGGAAAAATATGAAAGTTTTTAAACATAAATTCTTAAGAAGATGCTTGTTTCAATATTGTTTATTTTTTGTGAACAACAGATTCATTTGTTGCGGAGTTCCGTACAGTCTACTATGGAATGTGATTTCGATTTCAACAATGTAGTCTGGATTCTATAGGCCTATATATTATAGTACACAGATGTGTAACAGTATTTGGAAATACGTAATTCTTATTACCAGAAAGAGTCCACAAAGTACAAAGTACATTTTGAGGAGATTAAAGAGGCAAAAAAAGGCAAGTAGATTTATTCTCATTACTATTACCAGTTATAGATGACATAATTTTATGTCCAGTCACTTGCATTATCTTTGTTGGAGGGACCCCAGCTTTTGACAGGTTTGTCACAGTAGTCTTCCTTACAGAATGATTGGTAATTCTCCCCTGGATTTGTGTCCTTTCGGCTGCTCTTTTCATCAGAGTTCCAAGCTGATTAACCCCCATTGGTCTCGGATAATACCAGCAATTTTTAACATTTGCATCGCGAATATGTTTTATTTAATTCAATAATCTAATGCACCTGACATAAAAACCAGTTTTCTTATATTTGGCAATGTTGATTAATGTATTTCATTGTGAAAACGGTTTGGTATGTGCAGATTATACAATTCATTACATATTTTCCCCATATTTTTTGTTTTATGTTATGTAATTTTATTTTCATTCATTCTTTGCATTGTCTAAAAAAAATGTTACTCCTTTTTTCTTTGTTTATATTTCATACAGCCTTCGCTGAACATTTCTGATATCACGTTCAGTCGCCAGCTTCGTTGAAAATTTCTTCTGTGAATCTATGAATTCATCCACATTCTCAACTTTGGCATCTCTACTTTCAAATGGTTCAAACAGTTAGTTTACTTTATCCACCGACAAACACAATAAATCTAAAGTACTGGCGTCTGCGTCCATTGTTTGTTTACTATAGAAAGTAGTTCTTCATTCACGTGCATCAGTCACGTGGGAGTGCAATATGAAGGTGTTCAATATCGCCGGATATTGAACGATTCTGACAATGTAAAGTTAACGGAGAAAAAAGATGAGCATATAATAAAATTATTTATATGTCTTTAAATTCTAATGTAAATCACATCTTCTACACCATGTTTGCCCGCAAGTGAACACTGCTTGATTTGAATGCTAAATAATCGTTGCCAACAGTTCGATACCGTGCAAAAGTCTTTAATTTTTTCATCTCACTCTGCAAAAAAAAAAAAACATTCATATTCTTTTAAATATGTACAAGTATTCGAATAATAGATGAAACAAATATTCATTTGAATCTGTACGATAATTTGTTAATATAAATCTAATGAAATATTTCTGTCTCATTTTTAAGGTATAACTACTGCCTGGATGCGAATTCCAAGCTATTATAGAGTATTATCTTTGCTGACGTTGTGGATTCTGAGTGAATTTCTCCAATAGAACACCAGACATGCAGCTGAAAGTCGATGCGAAAAGAAATTACCATTTGTCTAGGAGATCAGCGTGCATCTCCTTCTGTAACTGTTGATTCACTGATGCCATTGATTCAGTGATGCCTTATTTTGATATTTATGGACTACGCCATGGTGATTAAAAATAAAAATTTCCACCATTTACAATAATTATAGAACAGCGATCTTCTACATATTTGTACTGGTAATATTATATTTCAAATTATGTTGTTTTTTTGTCAAATAAATGACTGCTTTTGTATGAAAAAGGAGAGGATTCTTTTATTTTGGTTAACACATTTCATGTACAGACTGATCTAGTGAGCATTGTTTCTGTGGAGATACAATAAAAACATCATAGGAAGATCATATCTGTAAATAAAAGATTAAGATATTTACGTTTGCAATTATTTTGATCATTAGTTTGTTTATTTATGCCTTCAAATGAACGAGAACCTGTGTAGCTTTGGCACGTTTGCAGTCTTGATAAGTGTCACTTAATTTCGATTAGCAATCAACAATAACAATTGCCCAAATTTTCCATCATGTTCAGATATGATTATGGTTATGATGTAAATTACAATCGCTATTTCAACAATTTCAATACTGTATTATAACAATAGTTTTTGTTGTTTTTACAAAATAGCATTCGTTATAGAGTGCAACAGGTATACGACAATTAATAGGTGACAGAATATCGAACAGCAACAGATCAAGTTAGTTCAGTCACTAGTAATTCGCATGATTAATGTGAAAAAAGGATAGCAGTCTAGATACACTTTTAGATCTGTTCATCTTGATGGAGAGAGAGAGAGAGAGAGAGAGAGAGAGAGAGAGAGAGAGAGAGAGAGAGAGAGAGAGAGAGATTATAATAGGTATACCTATGGCTATACAGGGCTTACATAAGGACATATATTTCAAAGAGGGTCCAAAGTAGTTCAAAAAACTCGTATCATCACTGGCGAGAAGAGGTGGTGTTGCCTATGTATGTATGTATGTATGTATGTATGTATGTATGTATGTATGTATGTATGTATGTATGTATGTATGTATGTATGTATGTATGTATGTATATATATATATATATATATATATATATATATATATATATATATATATATATTTATATATATATATATATATATATATATATATATATATATATATATATATACTCCACTGATACATTTCAATATCTAATTATCAAATATATAATAAAACGCTATATGCAATGATTTTTGAATACTCACGTACAGTTTATTGAACTCAACACCATCAACTGCACCATTTTTACTGAAATAGTTCGGAACAGAGAAACAAAATTTGAAAACCACATAATCAAGAATGCTTTAATTCTAGCATACATGTACATGTCATGTTTTTTGTCTTTCACATTTTATCTCATAAAAAACTTTTTTTTACATGTATCGTTTTAATTATCTGGGCCTTTTCCATTCTTTAAAACTCCTTTTTTTGTTCACATCATTTCTACACTGTCTTGGTCGATGATTGATGTGTGCACTATGGGTTATTGAGAATACAGTTTGGCATTACTATAGATATGCACCTCTTATAAAGCTGCTAGCTCTGCTTGGACATTTTCACCCCCTTGAGATCAATGTAAATTGTATAAAAGTGCCGATAACGTTGTCATATTTTATATATTTGGTAATTCATTCACAGCACTTACAGAAGTTGATATTATAGACTTTTGCAAAATTTATTGTCCCTATTTTAATAACTGCCAAAGGTAGTGTACTTTAGACTTTTTCAGGCTGATTTTTAGTATAAGGTAGCAGTCATCTTTTTCTTAGATGTGTGCTTAGATCATATACTATTTCCATAAGCAAAATAACCAAATAAATTTTAACTACAGTACATCAGAGTAATAGAGAAATATTCAAATATTCTCTCCAATGTGCATGTTCCAAGCGTAAAAAACTTAACCTTACATTTGTCACTCTCTCAAAAGTTTTTAATATATGTAGCTCGTGCCCTATACGGCATGAATACACATCGTTCAAGAAATGGAAACATTGGTGGAGTTGCCGTTGCATCATTTCATGGCACCATTTATAAGTGGTTACCATATACAATCTCTTCTGTTACAGTAGAAATTATTCCCTCTAAAATCTTTGAACTATATTGAAACTCTCAAAAACGAATTTCTTGTTCCTTTTGGATTCCATTTCCAAACTCAAAGCTTTGCAAAACCTTAAATTTGGCAACTCTCCTGTATTCTAAATATTGTAGAAAATGATTTTTTTGGACAATCTGAACATAAGCATTCTGTAATAATGGCTGCATTGATATTAAGGATATACATTGGTAATAATGATTATGAAAGGTTAGCGAAAACAGCCAAAGCTGCCCCGCACTCACCCGTTTCCGAACGAATGGTTTCACATCATGTATCCAAATATCATATGTGACTTGACAACTTTTGAAACAAGTTTCTACACATCAAATCTTAAATACTTTCATACATACATGACCTATCAGCTGTCGTAGTCTTCAGGCTGTTGAAAATGGCCTCTATTTAGGTTACACTGCAGTTTCGTATTTTGTCCAGGTTAGATTTTGAAATAAAATGTTTGTCCTGACAATCTACTTATGGTATCATATGCTATTTATAAACGAGTACAAGAATGTTTATGTTGGCCTAAATCAATATCATTTATATATTCGATATGTACCAAATATTTCGGGTATCTACTTCAATATCATTATCGTGGGTTCGAAAATCAAAGACATTAAAATACGAGTGTATGTCAAAGAAATGTCGAGTTTGAGAACGAAAACAGGAACAAATGCAAATATTTTGGTTGCTCTTGCTCGTTCACAAATTGATTTCAAACGGGATAAATACTAATTTTGAATTAAATAGATGATAAGACAATTTTATTTTTGATCGTTAAAGATGGGAAAAGTTCAAGTTTCACCGGTAAGATTAAACTTTTAGAAGTTTAGAAGAAAGCATGCATGTCAGGAAGTGAGATGTGAAACTGAAGATTAACCTTACATTATAGATTTTTTTGTCTGCTATCCGAAGCAGGTGACCGAGTTGTCTAAGGCGCGTTTGCGTTTACAGATCACTGACATATCATCGCTGTCCCTGTGGGTTCCAGTCCTCAGGCCTGGTCTACGCGGGTATGTGAGAAAGCTTGCCAGTAGCTCCCCTTGGGTCAGCAGTTCTTCCCGGAATTTTTTCCAACCAAATAAACCGACTGCAATGTATAGCCTATTGTGTGCTAAAAATGCTGTTAAACCCATGATGACAACAACCATACAAAAGAAAAGGCTGACGTATGCCCAGGGTTAATCCACAAAAAGGAGACACCACTTTCCCGGAAAAGTAAACACTGGTTTAAAATATTTAGATCTCGTCAGCTTCAGAGATTAAATGTGCTGTTTATTATAGATTTGGTCTGCTGAATTCAAGCATGATAATTAAAACAACTGATTGGCTCCTGTTTCCACAATATTTAAGTTTTTACATTTTACGTCTATGTATATTGCGTAGATAGTAGAATTGTAATCATAAATTGTAAACCTATGTATTATCTGGTGTTTATAGTTGATTTACATGATAATTTTTCACCTGTCCTAATTCTGTAACACTTAAAAAACAGCAAAAGAGTTATATTAATACAATTTATTAAGAAACAAACGGCAAAGACTAGTATGTATGTGTAAGTACAAACTTTAATTCTTATTCAGCGTCTACTCGATGCTTCTTGGATTAGTCTCTTGTATTCATTAAATGGAGCATCTCTTTTCACTGTCCAGAAATAGTCTGCAAACATTGATAGGCTCCATTTTCCCTAATAGCGTTTCTCCATTTTTTTTAATGTCCTGCTAAAATCGCTTGCAGTTCTCCGCAGTTCGGTGTAAAAATATGTAGATGACAGTGCAAAACTGTATCTTTAGTGACATATTGCAAGCAAGGCTTTTCTATTCCTTGAGGAATATTTACACTAACTGCCTGTCTTTGTCTGCCTTGTTTCCAAGAAAAGTGTTTGCCACTAACTCGAAATCTTTTCCTTGTCCCTCAGTGCACGGTTAAATGCATCATCTCGAAGAAGTTCACGAATCTGAGGACCAACAAAGACACCTTCCTTTATCTTAGCTTCTATTAACCTTGGACATTTACAACGGATGTACATGAATGCCGTTTGTGTTTTGTCCATGAACTTGACAAAGTTTCATCAGACCCAGCTTGATGTGCAAGGGTGGCAACAAATGTTTTCTTGAATGAACAAGTGCTGAACACTTTTCCTCCCATGCTTAAATGACTGTCGGAGAGACCAATCTCTCATGATGCAGTGGAATCCCTCCCACGACTATACCATTCTCAGAAAAACAGCAGTGCTTTGTGTTTCCAGTAAATAAATCAAGCAAGATAGCAAGAAACTTCAAATCGCCACAAAGCTGCCACTGATGTTGGTCATAGTTTATGCACCTCAAAAGTTTCATATTTTCATAAAACTATTTCATACAGACTGCATGATCAACTGGAATTTATGGCAAAACATTGCCATTATGCAACAAAACCGAGTTAGGAATCGTCTTCCATGAATCAATAAACACCCATCTGGATCATGTTGAGGGCTGCCATCACACCATTGATATTGTTGCAGGCAACAAGATCATCTTCTATGAAGAAGAATGGGACAAGATCCTTTCAAAGGTCACTGCCAGGAGAATCCACTGCTGTAGTCTGGAGCCCAAACGCTCTGCCTTACTCTTGGATAGTTCCAAATCCCTGACAAGTTCATGGAGTTCAAATTTGTCTTCTGCTCTGTGGTTCAGAGGAAAAAGATGGGAAACATATGGGTCATGTGATATTGATGGTTCAGGACTAGAAGTTTTATCCTCTTCCTCTATTCCTTATCTGACTCAGGTGAGAATGATTCTGGTGCATCAGGAACCTTTCTCTAGTACTGGGAATATAGCTGATGGAATGTTTGCATAATGCACAGGTCCACTTTTTTCTTTGACCTTTCCCAACTAGAGGTACCATGCAGAAGTAACAGTCGCTGATATGATCTGCAAAAGGCATATATTTCCTTTTCCTGTTCAAACACTGACCAAGATTTGTTGCACAAGTGTTGCAGCTTATGTAGGGCCCTACCTCTTGTACTGATCTCCAATTTTGCAGCAAAACTAAAGGTAATAGGCTTTCGTAACCATGGTGATTATGCTGAGCGTTTGTAATGCAAAAGTCACTTCACCACAAACATAGCAGAACTTATCTGCATTGTTCAGACAAGCACGAGGTATCTTCGCTCAATTTAGCTAAACAGACATTTGTTCCATTGCAAAATGAAACAAGATAGGATGACATTCTATGATTTCTAGTGCTGATATAGGGCAATTTGTTCAGATTATTTACGATTGCGTCATCCATAACTTCTAGGAATAGCATTATGTAATTCATATTATGTACAACGCAATACCAGCTTTAGATTGCATCATTCATTGCTTTGTCTAAAAAGCAAGTACTGTCCGAATCTAGTCATAGATTTATTCATAGATCCAGTTAAGATGTATTGTCGCCATTTCCGGTTTAAATTGCGATTCACTCAATTTATAACTCACTTACCTTTCTCCATTCCCAGGTCAAATGTCGTATATATACTATCCCAGTATTATGTCTTTGAAGCTAGAGCCAATCAGCAGTTTTAAGCATCATTTTCATTCTTAGTAACCCGTAATTAATAAAGTTATACTACATTTATTTTGGAAGCATTTTGGCTGTAGACCAGTTTTATTTATGAGCTTTCTCGACTTGAAGTCTCGATGTCTATGTAGGAAATCAAGAGCTGATAGTGGCCTGATGACTACAACGTTTTATTCTTATTCACCAAATACGGTCCTGAAACACGATGTTTCTACGTCTATTTAGCAATATTGTCGAAGAGTTTTGAGCATATCCACATTCTGTCAAACATTTACAAACTGCAATCCATAGTTGTTATAGAAGATTTGTATTATCAATTTCATGATATATGCATGTAAAACTTCCAAAACGAGATTATTACACACCCAAACCGTATTCAAGCAGCATATTAAATTTGGTTGTTGGTGTAAGGCTGGTGTAACATATCGTTTGCTTTAAATATGATATAAGCCTCAAATGAGTGGACTACTTTTTATTGTACCTATCGTCTGCTTTAAAAATACTTGCAGCTTTTTAATAAGTACTAGAGCTATTTCGATTGCTCACCATTTCTAATTTCCATACTTTGCTGTACTTCCTGTTCCTATCATTATTCCCCCCCCCAGCTCCCACCATTTCCCCTACCATACAGTAAACCAGCTGTCATAAACCCGTCTCAAAATATTATATGTATTCTTGCTCTTGATTCTCCAATTGGCGCTTTAGGAGGGGTGTGGCAACTGGAAAACCCAGCTATAAATGTTGTCTTACGAGATGAACCTACTGCAGTACTGAATCATTGCAACATTATTTTGGCGTGGGGGCATGAGAGTGGGTACGTGGGTAACAGAGAAATAAAGTGTGAAATGAGGGCCATTATTTTATCAGCTACCATCCAAATTACTACACCGAATAGAGAATAAGTAAACATTGTGCGGGAACCAATTCCATTCGTAACTGGTGTACCCACTGCAATAAACTTCCGTATAGATAAATGCATTTTAAAAATAATGACATTCCAGTTACAATATTAAATATTTACTAAAACCAGTCTAGAATAGTATACATAAGAAACAAATGTAACTAATGGTTAACCAATGGCACAAATTCAATGCCAGAAAATATTGTAAATTCAAATCAAGTTAACGATGTGAAAGAAACATCAAATACTGTACATATTTTCTCATTAAACATATAATCGCAGGAATAAAATTAAAGAAGAAAACAAAAATGCGACATTAGAAGTTGAACGTTAATGATTTCAAACTATGTGAAACTACAAAGACAATTTAAGAATTTCCACGCTCCGGAAAATAAAACCTAAAATTTAGCTGATTTTACCTCCATCGATATTTTTGCCTTAATAACAACATCGGATAAACGCAGACGAGTTTTTATTTGGAGTTAAAAGCATCTAGTGAATGCAGACTGAGAACGAGTCGTTTGTTTTTCTCATTTCATCTATACTATCAAGTGAAACATATTGTCGTTATTTGTTCACATGTTGTCTAATATTTCTTTCAATATCATAAAATTAGAAAACTTTTGTATTTCGATTTACTTGATATTCCTAAATTTCAACCGGTTAATCACCCCTTGCCCTCACAACATTGCAGTGCATTTGGATGGCAGACAAGGGAGATGGCGACAATATTACATGGTGTGTCATATTTTGTTTCATAACGAAAAGAAAGAATGATGTGGACAAGTTTACGATAGCATTATATTAAAGAGACATTATGTCTTATTCCTTATAAAAAAAAGTGTATACCCTTCCTTGGAAACAAAGAGAAAAGAAGAAATGGTGTATGACAACATCCAGAAGAGGTCCCTTCGCCAAATGATTATTAGAAAAAGGCAAAATGTCCAAGCTGCACACGGACCTCACAGAGAAAGAGCTTTTACAAGTGGTCTTCAGTCATATTACATCAGACTAAAGGCAATTCTGATGCACATCATAGCAACTTAAGAAATATTCGGAGGTTGTACCGATATGGAGATCATTTTAAATATTTTAGACGGACAGTACATGAATTTCGAGTGACTGATCTTTTAAAACATTCACAGAGGGAACATTATTGTGTGTCTTTTCTAAATCAGTAAACGACTCCTACAAAGCCTTAAAGGCAATAAACATGTTATGTTCAGATATTTGATTGGCAACGAGAATAGAAGACACGATTTTCTCCGACACTATTTTGGAGTCCTTAGGGAAAGTGATTGCGAAGATATCCGACGATTGGGGAATTGTTTGTCTTCCACCTACTACAATCCAAAACATCATTGCAGGTTTTTTCATTCTTTTAGGATGCAACTGAGATGATAAACATTAGTGAAATCGGACCGAAAATTGATGATCCACATGGACAGAATTAAAACAGGTTAGAGGACCAACAAACGTATTTCTTGACATTAGAAACGAAATGAAATTTCTCTCGTTATGGAGTCGAATTAGAAGAATTGGGTAACACATGATACTTGGATTTAATGGAGATTTCTCAACATTTCTAAACACAATAATGTCAAGTTGATCTTGGTGATCATTTATATTGTTTCTAATCTCCAACGGTGTCGTTCCCTCAAGCAAATGACCGCTTATATCGAAGGGGTCATTTTGGAAGCTAACACGTATGGGAAATAAATCTCAAACTTTATATGAAACTACCACATACTAAATAGGAAACTGATGGTTCCTATATCTAACAGATTGATGATTGCAAGTATAAACATCGGGATAATTTAATTTAGGCTTTACGGTTGAAGTGACACTGTCTCATGTACACGACGAATGCTAGAGATGATGTCCAAGCGAAGCTAGATTTCCAGCAGACGTTAACAAACATATGTTGTTCGTGTGTGCCAATCTGTGAGAACTTTTGACAGCTTCTATTTTGTATTCAGAACGGAATCCGGCAGTAACAAAATCAAGGAAGACAAAGAGGCAGAAACTTTCGTCTTGCACTGATCTTATTTAACTTCAAAGTAAAAAGAACCAAACTAGTCAAACATAAGGAACACCATACAAACATATTGCAAAATAAAACACAAGACCCAATAGAATAGGAAAGCATATTGTATATAATATACAAAGTATATATATATATATATATATATATATATATATATATATATATATATATATATATATATATATATATATATATATATATATATATATATATATATATATATATATATATATATATATATTGGGGTGTATATGAATATATATATATATATATATATATATATATATATATATATATATATATATAGATGCAATAAACTGACGACGAACAGTACGAAACTAGTAACTAACTATCCTAAGCGCTTTCGACTCTTAATGAGTCTTTTTCAAAGGCAAATACAAAACATAGTTACGACAAACAAATAAACACAAAAACGTTGTGTTTGTAAACCTCTACATTTCTATCTTCACATGTGCTAAAACTATAAATACAACCAGCTTGTATAGACTAGTTGCGGAAACTGAAAACGTTGTATAATTCCCTAAAAGTCTACAAGCCAAAGCGACATCTATTTTTACTTTGTGTACATATGTAACGCAGATTATATCCCGGATATATATATATATATATATATATATATATATATATATATATATATATATATATATATATATATATATATATATATATATATATATATATATATATATATATATATATATTTTTTTTTTTTCCAGTATCACAATTCATCTTCTACCACACGCTATTTAGCTAACTAGTTTTAACCAACCATTCTTGTTTCCCGTCGAAACATCACATGCGCGTGATGTGTTATACTTTTGTCCTTAATATTTTACCTTAAGAGCGAGTGGTCGGAGGTAAGACGACTGATTCACGAGAACACTTTAATGCTGGGTTAATTTGGGCCCAGCGTCCTTGCACAGATGAACTGGCCACAACTTTCTCTTGGGGTATTGGATGGCACAAACAAGTTCTTGAATATGGGCACTATCCCAAACACCACTTTTACATCTACTTTTGCATTCTGTAGATTTTTGAAATATGAATGCCATTTTAGCGTTTTTTATTGTTCTATCAGTCTCTCCTAGTTTTCTATCCTGGAGACGTCTGGTTTGGATTGAAAAACACTCATGCCTGTTAAAATAAGTAATCATCGTTAAATTTTAATAATGTTAAATATCATCAAAATTAACTGTGTATTATCTAACATAATTATTCATTAAGCCAATAGTATCTGGGTAAATCTTGATATCGTCATATATATACATGAATGTTTGAAAGAATTTCAAATAGATTTTAATTACTATATTCTACAATCAATGTTCTGTTTGTGTTTCATGTTAAAATGGTTATATATTGAAACTGTATATATCTGTGTTGTTCTTCTTGGTCTTAACGCCATTTTTCAGCATACGATAGGCTATACATGGCGGCCAATATTAATAGTGGAGAAAGAAACCGGGAAATCGGCGGAAAGAACCACTGACCCACGAGAAGCTACTAGCAAGCTTTCTCACATATCCAAATTCGCCGAATCTTAGAATCGAACCCACGCATACAGAGGTGAGGTGGCAGTGATCTGCGTGTGTGTGTTTGAGTTTGTAAAACGTAAATCAATAACAGATATCAGTCTTTTAAAGTTAAATGTTAAAAGGTTAAAAGAAATAAAAATCATTGTTATTTGCCGAGAAATATGAAGGTTATTGTCTGTTTTAAATTATCATATTTGCTGTTTTAGTGATGGTGATGATGATGATGATATAAAATGCTACTACTACATCTGCTAATCAGCATCATCATCATCATCTTCATCATTGTCATCATCGTTATTATTATTATTATTATTATTATTATTATTATTATTATTATTATTATTATTATTATTATTATTATTATTGTGTTAGCAGCAAATCTTCATACTTGGGGAAATACAAACATAAATTTGCCTGCCTATAGTGGCACCGCTACTAACTGAAGATAAAGGCCAAAACCATTTCACACGAAAACTTATTGCTAGAAGTACTGGTAATAGATTGCTATCATATTTTCTTTTATTGCAACTCTTCCTATTTCCTTCATATGTAATTCTTAATATACACCACCCAGAACGGAAGGCGCCATCGCTTGAATTTACAGGAAAATGCTTGATAGTATTAACTGACGGTTACCCTGAAGGCTGAGTGGTCTTAAGCGCTCGCTTTAATCTATCACTGCCATCTCACCTCTGTCTTCGTGGGTTCGAGTCTCGGTCTCAACCAATATTGGTATGTAGCAACCCATGAATCGTGGTTCTTACCTGGAAACCCGATTTCTTCCTCCACCGATTACATACTGGCCGCCATGTATAACCAATCCTATGCTGAGAAATGGCATTAAACTCAAACCAATAACAACTATATATTAAGATGCCAACGATACTGATATAGTTTGCCAATGATATATATTGCTTTAGAATTTCTTCGAATATCCAAAGTAATTATGCAAGTTTAGGCGTCTAATCTTCAATGATTTTCCAGATGCTTAGTCAAAAACCCAATAGACTTGCGGCAAAAAATAATGGACTTAAGAGTATATGATACTTTGGTTCTGCACAAAAACATATCATATAATTGTCATGGCAAGAGACTCAGCCAAAAAGATTTTTTGCATAAAACAAATTTAACTCTGGTAAATTTGTTATTCTTGTTGAATTTTCTAATTCGATTCGATAGATTAAACACGAAGTATTCACACTTCTGATGACAACTGAGTTCTGAAACACATTTAAAATTTTCTTACAAAAGGGAATAATTGTTTAAAAGCTTAACAGGTTTAGAAGTGTACAACAAATTAAAACTTTCATTCAAAGCTGTCAATATAAGAGCCAAAAAATAGGAATTATGTACTTCCAAGGGATCAAAAGTTTACACTCTTAATAATGTAAATCAGGCATCTTTTGCTCTTTTGATACCTTGCTATTTGAGTATGTCCACTCCACAGGTTATAAACTCAGGTACGTTAAGCGTTAGCATTGTATTGTAACTTCGACTATACCCTTTATCATAACTTTTAATGGACATGTTTTGAAATCATTAACGTTTATCCTGTATTTTCAATTTTGTTTCCTTTCTTTAGGCAATTATCGTTCTTCAAGATTGAATTTGTAAAATTTCTATCTTTATTCATGGTTCTTTCTTAGGAATGGTTTGATACCAATTTACAATCTATCTCTGACATACTTTCAAAACCGCATATTGCAAGTCTTCTGACAAGATTGTAGTTAAATCTGACATCTTTGCTATGCTAAACTACTTTTACTAAATATTTAATATCCAACTCGGTAATTACTTACTTAGAACTTAGAAATAGATTCTTATTCACAGAAAATTGTAGAGGCAATGCAGCTGTTGCTAATGGAAATCGATGGTCGCATCACATTAACTAATTCCGTGTTCTGTGCCAAATTTTCGCTTGTAGTTGGAAAAAACATTTCGTTACACGATACTGCTTTTTTTTTTTTACAATGTTCCAAAATATTTTACTTATCGAGAACAAGCAAACTTCGTCCGACAGCATAGTTCAGGTGTGTATCCCAGTTGTCATACTAAATAGGTTGTCGCTTGATGTTTATTTGTTTTGCATTAAGCACTGTATTGCTAATGGTAGCTGATAAAAATGTCCAAACATTTAACTGCTTTATTTTTCTCTGTTATCATAACTAGCAAAATACCGCAAACAATAAGCCTTACCTTATAGGCATGTCTTCGGTGAGCCGCAAACTATAACGCATTTGATATCAAGGAATCTCTTAAAATTTCTATCTATGTGGGAGCTTTGTTTGTCCACTCCTTGTCTTGTATATTTATAGTTTGCTTCAAAGCCATGATAAAAGTCTCTTCTCGTTTTCCCTGCCATCATTTATTCGTCTAGAATATCGTCAGAAATCCTTGGCATTAAGCTATGTAGTACGTGGAGACCTTTTTCTTGCAAAATGAGAAACACCATGGTCAATATAAACAGGTCTGTAAAATGAAAATCGGTCATAACAAACACTTACGACAAAACTCGGGCAAAGGCTTCTGAGTCCATCATTAAATGAAAATTAAAAGCAAAGATTTTTTTAAGTGTATGAGAGAAAGAAACACTGATCAGAATCACATTGGGAAAAGTTTCTCCATCTGTTCAACTTAATAGGCTATGTGTAGCATTCACACTTTATAAGTTATTGATTAAGTGTTTAAAATGCACATGGTTTAACTAGATTTTAAGATGAGGGTAAGAAGGTCACTATGCTAATAGTGTTTCTTCGGATAGCTAGTAGTGTACAAATGCTATATAGTAATGCACAAATGAACCAGTGATGTACATTAGTTATTAATGATATTTTGTAGTGTACAAATGAAATCTAGTAGCGTACCAATGTACCAATGATATCTAGTATTGTACCATGGATATCTAGTAGTGTAACAATTATATCCAGTGGTGTAACCATGATATCTAGTTGTGTACCAAGGATATCTAGTAGTGTAACAACGATATTCACTAGTGTAACCATGATATCTAGTTTTGTGAAAAGGATATCTAGCAGCATAACAATGATATCTGGTATTGTAACCATGATATATAGCTGTGTACCAATAATATCTAGTAGTGTACTAGGATACTTAGTGGTGTAGCAATGATATCTAATAGTGAATAAATGGTATTTAGTAGTGTACCAAGGATATCTAGTAGTGTACTGAGGATATTTAGTGGTGTACCAATGTTATCAAGCATTGTACCAATGGTATCTAATATTGAATTAAGGATATTTGGAGGTGTGCCAATGATATATTGTAGTGTACCACAACTGGTTCACTTTCTTCTCATCATAAACAACGATCTTGGTTTTTGAAATAAGAATTTCACATAGATCAATATACATGGCACTCCATGGCATTTTATTGAAATATTGTGGAAACATATAGCAGTTAAAATAATTAGTTATTTCTGTCACTCTAAAAAACCATATAGAAATTTATATGCAAACTGGCATTATGCTCGTAGTTTTCTATCACTTTAGATTTCTATATTCTCGATCACATCACAAACAACAAAAGCAGGCTCTAATGACTCTTTCATGGGATCAATGCAAAGAATCTAGAGGCATATGCAATTTAGCCTAAATTTAGGACTGACAAAATTTGAAAAGTATAAAAAATCACATAATCAAAAGATTTCTTTCAAACGTCACTGTTGTTCGGAAAACATATGAAATCACGACTGTTTAATCCATGATTATTTCTAATTGTTTAAAAATATATTCTCCGAAGAAAAATTGGTTATCATAAGCATCGATTCGCGAAAGCATAAAATTTGGTCATATCCAATAAGAAGCAATGATCATACAGCTCTAGATAAAGTACAGCAAGTTTGAACGCGATCAATTACTACAACAATGACGTTTGCTTTCATCGGTAAAAAAACATTAACTGAACCCAATCACATAATGTAATAACGATGTCTGCTTTCCGCGATAAAGAAGAATGAACATGTCCACATATATTCGCATACTGTAATAATGCTGTTTGCTTTCCACCATAAATAACAATTCCAAATTCAATCATATAGTGCAATAACGCTGTTTGCTTACCTCTATAAAGATCAGCAAATCCGAACCCAATCTCATACTTGTAATAATATTGTTTGCGTTTTTCGATTAAAATTCCCATCTCCAAACCGAGCCAGATGCTGTAATAATGTTGTTTGTTTCAAATCAGCACTCGGCTCCACAACGACCGTTTTTGAGAACTAGTTTTGTCATGAATTTA
Source organism: Potamilus streckersoni (assembly GCA_016746295.1). Taxonomy (NCBI): domain Eukaryota; kingdom Metazoa; phylum Mollusca; class Bivalvia; order Unionida; family Unionidae; genus Potamilus; species Potamilus streckersoni. Next base: position 146,253 of record JAEAOA010002356.1, on the reverse strand, counting down.
CAAGAGATTAGCGGAATAAAGCAGTTGCTACTTATGAAAGGGTATCATTCTTATCCCTTGATTTAAGGGACGTGTCTGTCTGCCTGTACGTACATTAGGATCTTGACATGCATCTTTCTCACATTTATTTGCACTTAATCTTATTAATAAATAATTATTGACCTGTTGCTTGAGTGACTGTAGAGTCTTATGAACCAATGAATGATTTCGGCCTCTGCTACCTGTAGGCTAATAAATATATGTAGTAATTTCTCTCTTAGCTTCGTGTATTGAGCTAGCATTGCATGCACGGAGCCAACATTCGTGTTTAAAGAAGTACTAAACATTTTGATGTATCGACTCAGTATTGTGTCTCAACAACGTTCTGTGCCGCATCAGTCTCGAGTTTCCTGTAGCAGCATTTGTAACCTTCTGTCATAGCAAATTAAAATAATTGATCTATTATAAAGTATGATCCCTTTCCAGGAAACAACCATGTCGAAGAACATAATGTGCATTTCAATACCCCAAGTTGTTAGGCTTCGTGTATTTTAGAGCCATAAATGAAATGCGATAAACCAATGAGCTTTCCTCGAGCGCTTCAGTAGAGCCCGGTAGTGCCTACTTGAATTGTTTATCGTAGCACGTGCCAGTATAAATATGGCTGACAGTTATATATCGCAGGTTTTTGATAATTGGTCATTCTCAAAATGTTAAGCCAGATAACGAGAGTCGGAGAATCTATACTCCATTTCTTAGACTGGAAACATTAGATACGAGTGAATACAATTTAGTCTATGATAAAGAGTAATTAACTTACAAAAAGAACTTGGATTTATATACAAGAGCATCAATTTACAACACCGAAATATTACGTTCTATTACCGAAGAGTTTACAGAGCTAAAATGGAATGGTTTGCCCATGCATTAAGTTACGTGCGGATAAGTATGAATTTTATTAACATATATGCTATTATAGCCATAATTTTCGCATTTTACGTCGCAAAATATGTTGGAGACAAAATAATGAAGTATCCACCAGGGCCAGTTTCTTTGCCTCTGATCGGAAATTATTTTCAACTTACTGGATCAGAGAGTTTGCACAAAAAACTTTTAACAATCTGGAAACAATATGGCAGCATTTATCGTTTAAACATTTTGGGTTACAATTTTGTCATCATCAATGGCCATGAACTTATACGAGAAGCGTTGGTCAACAAAGGTGACAGTTTCCGTTTTAGACCAATTTCGTTTCCATCTTGCCTAGGACAAGGTAAGTACGTTATGATAGTAGAAAAAAAACTTATTTTTTTCTGTAACGAAATAATCCTAAATTTCCTTTTATTATATATTCTGAACCATATAGGATTTAGCGACCACATAGACGGTAGTTTAATCTCTCTCTCTCTCTCTCTCTCTCTCTCTCTCTCTCTCTCTCTCTCTCTCTCTCTCTCTCTCTCTCACGTGCGTGTGTGTTATCACTAGTTTACCATTATTGATTTGGGAAACAAGCGGTTATATTCTTAAGCAGGTGGACAAACATTTTGTGGAATACGTTATTTCACATGCATCTGTCTGTCCGTTCGCTAATGTATCATCGCTAAAACTTTATTGTTGTTGTCGCTACCACTGGAATAGGAGTAAACTTGTTTCAGGTAGGATTTAGCAGTTTTAAGCTACGGACTTGGTTGAGAATATACCCTCTCACAATGAAGTCGTCTGACGCCAAAACTGTGCCTCAATAACTGTCAACATGTATAAATTTTTAAGCTTCTCAGAAAATAAAAAAATAGAACCAGTATGGAAAGATATACAAGACAAAGATATGATCCTGTTATGAATACTACTTCTCGATTAACTTTTGACCTCCTAGCCTACAGCAGCTGAGTATTGTTACAACTCGTGAATTTATACTACATAAAGGGAACCTCCACAAAATATTACGGAATGACAATTGCGTCGCAAATAGTTCTTTGACGAAAAGGAAAGTGGACCATGAATGGATCAAATTCTCACAAAATTACTCACTATATTAAAAATATGAAAAATAGAGTTAGGGGACATTCGACAGTCGCTTATGAACACTGTCGACAAAATCTTAATCTATTAATCTAAAATCTTGCTAGCGCAAATGTTTCTCTGTAAAGGAATAATGCACTTGCGCATACAACATAAAACGGTGCATTCTTTACTTCGCTGTAACCAGCGGAGGAGGAACATGGATTAAAAGTATGGATGTCTCTTTAATGAAACATAGGGCCTATATGACATGGTTTATGAGACGAAACTGTCCAATGCTACAACATCATACTCAAGCAAACGAGTTAAAGTTAATGATAACAACGAGTCCAACATAAGCTGCTAACATAAAATTAGTTGTCCAGTTTGTTTTGTGGCAGGCATGTCCAACTTCTTACAAAACGCGACCCGGATAAGCTGTTTTTAAGTCCCACCTTATGATTTAAATAAGCGGATGAAACCAGGTCGCTGGAGGGATCTTGGCCGTGTGTCCTGCCTGTTTTATGATACTTATTGTTTCTGATTTGTGAATACGTATCTCAAAATTAGCGGCCATGCAAATAGTATACGTCCTACGTAAACATTAACCCTTTTGGACACGCCTCGACTTTTTCCAAGATAGTATTTTCATGCCTGAACCACTTCAGTAACCTAGTGTTTAGAGCGTACGAGAGGTCGCAGATTCGAATCCTGCTGAGTCATACCAAATACATAATAATATTACTAACAGTTGCCTTGCTAGACGTTCAGCATTAAGAGTTAGTGTTAGGATAGGTTGGCCTGGTGTCAGTTTCCTTTTATTTCATGATGGGGAGGGTGGTTATAAATGTCGGAATCAGCAGTAGCAGCAAAATGTATGTTCCAGAAGGAAACAAATAATAGTTTGCTTTAAGTAGATCGATCTTATCCGATCAATGGTTATCGTTCGTTAGTCAGACTTGGATTTTATTGTGTCTGCGCAAATGAATCGAACACTTTATAAGGTCGGCACAAAACAGACATATGTATATTTTCGTTATAATCATAGCAGCTAAATTTAGGGTCTACTGTTCAATGCTCGATAATTTTCAAAATTTTCATTTTGTATTTACTTTTGATATTAACATTGTCGTAAAATCGTGAAATTGTAATTTGTGTTTAATGTCAAAAGGTTGAAATAAAAACAGTTTTAAATAGATCGAGCTTGAACTTACGTAGATATTTCCTCATCTACAAACAAAATTTGAAGTACTACGAGTAATATGTTTACGTGACACTTCAAAGTTTGGTCGGAGGCGAAAAAGGGCAGGAATACTTATATTTTCTTTGGCAAAACAAGACCATCTGTTGCTGTTGCTGATAGGATGAAATATTTGTAATTTACAGGAGTAAAGACCTTCTGGTCAGTTATTTTACAATATTGGATTGCAATTGTGGAATAATATAGATCGCCCTCCTATACACTGTTGCATGCATGGGTCTTGCAGTTTTGATATCTGCATCCACATTTATCACTTAAATAAATGCCTATTAAACGTAAAGTGTAGCTATACTATCCTGCTTTCTTGTTACAATGGCTAAGCCAATTTGGATTATATACTGTACATGCGAAGCAGACGAGACATATTATTCAACATAATTTCTGATTGGTTTATTTTTAAAAAAGACCTTCAAACTGGTATCCATTAATAACAGTTAAAGAAGAGAAATGGAAATACTGTTTCATGCAATATTTCACACACTTTCTCTAAAGTACCATTTGAATGATTGTATGTAACTTTATTAGTGAAATGCTAGATAATGCCATTAGAACGTCATCTTGCATATGGAATTAATAGACGCTTTCCCAAATGAACTAGCAAGAGAAGAAAATCATGTTAAAGAGGATGCGACATTTGTGCAAGGTCCCGGACATAAATTGTAGTCCCCGACGTTAAAACTATTGTTCACAGTGAGGAGAGATTCCTTTTTCATCATAAATCATATTTTGTAACACACAAATTCCTATAGAAGTTTTTTTGAAATGCCGTTAATTTGACTGGAACATAAAGTATGGGCCACCTTGAAGTTGAGGTACATTTTTTTTGGTTGAAGTTCAGTCCAGTCGAAATTTAGAATTCGTATAAAAAAATTCCGTCCCATACTATGGTATAATTGGATAATGATCCTGAGGCGTTTGTTATGTACATAAAGCAGTTAAAAGGAAATGTAAATCATCCAATATCTACTTTAGACAAAAGCAAAATTTCCGAAACCACGGCATCAAATTATCTACCTGTAGACACGAAGTAAAATAAGAAACAATATTAGACATTTTGGATTTATGATGTATTTTTATTAAAATCTATATTTAATCACCGAAGCCAATTATTTTCATTTGCATAATGCCTTTAAATAGTTTTCGAAACAAATAACGTTGTACGTTGGTTTTGGCTCATATTGTGTGATGTGTTTGCTTAAATCAAGTGCCTTTTGTGGTGTTTAGGCTAAAAAATTTCATTGCTTTATTAAGGAAATTTAGAATATGAAATCGACGATCCAAGGGTTCTTATTAAATGTTGCTGCTGTTGTCGTTATTGTTGTTGCTGATTGATGAAAGATGGTCTAGGAATTCCTATTGGTTATCATTCTCGCCCAGTCTTCTCATAATACATGCTCAGCGTCCATCGAAGTAGTAATCATTTAACATAACAATCTATTTAAATCGATTTTTCCTTTAAACAAACTCGTGCTGGTTGTCACGATGCATTTAAGTATTTTCTGAAAATTTCATTTACGTTTGAAAAAACTATTAGAAGTTGAATAGATCGCATATCCAGCATTGTCTAAGTATCCAACTTGGTTGGACAAACTCTTGTCTGACCACTAATTTATTCGAGTATAATTGCTAATAGGCATATATTGACAGCTATCAGAGTGATCAGATTGGGAAACTGTTACTTTGAATGTTTGCTATGCGGTAGTTGATTGATATATGCCTGTTTTAGCTAAGCTGGCATGTGAAATAAAGATTTTATGTTCTTATTGTTAAGGAAAAATCCAATATGATCTTCTAAGATATTGCTTTGAGTCCAGTTAAAAACAGACATTTTTTTATTAAAGTAAGTAAATATCACTGTATAATTTTAAATCGCAATAATGCTGAAAAACACCATGAGTTTGAGTTAAGCATAATTTCAAAGCAAGAATGTGTTGTTTATAGCTGGAAGGTCAAGTAAATTTTAAGCGCACTTCCGTACATAAACAAACCACATACGGGGCATTTCATTTTTTCCAAACAATATACAGATGGTAGACAGCTTTTTAATGGCTTGTAAACAGTTTATGAACATCTAAAAACCTTATGAACAATAAATCTTTGGAGCATATGGCGCCGTATTCTTGGTCAGTCGCAAATGAAAGATTAGTAAACGTTTGCTATAACAGTTTTAATTACAGAACTTGCAGTAAATTCATAAAATACTCAACGATGCAGTGGCGAAGATGCGTCACGTGAAATGATGGTGGTAATTAGCTACCTTTTGTACCAGAAAATGTGAACTTATTTGCAGCCTTTGGCACAGCTGAAGTCACAGCAGGTTGGTATTAGTGAAGAAAAATATTAAATGAAATATTATATCAGGTTCCATTCCAAAATTTCATATTATGCAACGGAGTAAATTTCTAAGCAAAACGTAAATCCCGACATTTGACAAATATGATCAGAGGTTATGTTTAAAGTAAAACAAATGACGATGGCGTCATCCAGTTATGTTTTAGGTTAGAATCCATGGTGCTGATATATAGCTGAGTATAAATACCACATGGTTCCAATACGAAAATTTTCGACTTACTATAATTCAAGTTCCAGTGTTCGATTTAAGTGGGCGTGGAATAATTCTGACTAAATGTTATGACAAAACTGTATGTTTGACAGAGACAATTATTTTGGATTGTAAAAGATAAGGAATGTAACAGTATCAAGCATTTGTTTACCGCGAAGATTAATTATTTATCATATGTCAGACGTGTGAGAAAGTGAATTTGATAATTGCGGAGTCTTGCCTTTATTATTATCGTACATGTTCCCTCCAACTAGTCATGTGTAATGCAATATTACACAGGTAAGGTCTTTTTGTAAACCGAAAGATTAAGATACGGTAACAATAATAAAACCGCAAAGTTATGTATAATGGTTACCAAATGCATGTCATGTATATGGAACCGAACCATGGTAATAGAGAAACCTTCAATCAACAAGCTGATTAAAATAATATCTCTCTACTCAGCAATAATAAGAGGTCATGCTCTGTTGACCTTGTGGTTTATTAATCAAACCACGAATTTCACATTTCTGAAGTTAACGAATGCCGTTCAGAACAATTATTCACTAGCGATAACTCTCCCAGGGGTGAATTTGCAATGCTTTCTCTGATAGGATAGTAACAATAAGTGGACCGCAGATTCCAATAGGTCAACAAAATATGAAATCTTTCATCTGTGTCTTCAAATCTGGGATTTTGGAGAATTATTTCAATCAGATTGCTTCAACTAGATGAGATTTTCAGCCCACAACCATGTGATTTATTCATTCCCATGATAAACAGCGCATCCTGTCAAAACGAAATGAGATTGCCATCAATATAAGTAAACAAAACCAACAAAGAAACAAACAAAAATAGAGAATTCCGCAGTAGTAATCAACACGCGTTTGTGATAAACATGCTGGTTTTGGCCTCGAAACAGCAATTTTGCGGTTAAGAAAAATGTTTTAAAACGGCGGTGTTAAGTTCATCTTTTACGGAAATACGTTTTAATTCAAGACTTTAGAAGTTGTGTGGGATTGTTTTATTGTGATCCACTGATATAATTTTTAACAGTACAATATCTTTCCAGCATATGAGTCCAACTTACATTTCATTAAATGGTATTCAAAGTATTCAAAATTTGGAAAGCACAATATAAATGTCGAATTTTGGCTTCTGGATTCATTTTAAGTGGTTCACAGTAGAGTTAGTGCTGGTTTTCGCCATGTTGTAAACAATTTCATGTTGACTGCTGTTTCAGGAAATATTGATAGGAAGGCGCAACTTGATCAACGGCATCTTAATATAATATAGAAAACGTAAGAGAGAGAGAGAGAGAGAGAGAGAGAGAGAGAGAGAGAGAGAGAGAGAGAGAGAGAGAGAGAGAGCGAGCGAGAGAGAGAGAGAGAGAGAGAGAGAGAGAGAGAGAGAGAGAGAGAGAGAGAGAGAGAGAGAGAGAGAGAGAGAGAGATGGTGGGTTGTTGTAAATGCCTCAACAAATATAGTTAGCAAACTTTTGCTAGTTATCCTCTTCCCTCGCCAACCCACCCACATATTCATCAAACTGTCATTTACATGCAAACAATTAAACAAAATTTGAAATTAATTGGTTTGATTGCATGTGTTCAAGAACATAGTATTGAAAGGTACAGCAAAATGCAAGTAAGAATTTTCTTAGCGTGATATTTATACATTCCTTTTAATATGAGATTTGTTTGTTGTTTTTTTGCGCTTAATTTGCAATCGATTGTTGTTTGCACAACAATCCACGATAAAAGACGGAGATAACTTACAATACTAAAATAGATGGTAATTTTACTCTTGCTGTGTGTGTGTGTGTGTGTGTGTGTGTGTGTGTGTGTGTGTGACACAGAGAGAGAGGAGAGAGAGAGGACATTTTGATAGTCAGTAACTTTAGCATAAATTATATGCACATCAAATTGCTTGTAGAATATTCATAACTTGCGTGTTGCTGAATTTTAAAGCTTTTAAATTAGTTACAAGTATTATTTTTTATTTTGGTCTTACTTGAAATTTGTTTAGTTTTGGAAGTATACACCAGGAAATACGGTTAATCATGACGAAGAAAGTTGTAGAATTCTGTAAATGGTAAGATCTTCAAAAACAATTTGAAATAATTTTTTTTCCTCAGGATAGTTCAAGCTGACGTGAATAGATTTCGTAATTAGTGCTAAATGCTTAGTGAAAAATTGTGTTCCCTATAAACACAATGTACAATTCGTAATCGGGTACCTGGGAGCAATTGGGATCATGGAGGAAGGATGATTACGAAATGCGAACAAAACGAGGTTCGTTTGTTCTCTGCCTAAAAGTTTGTTGATGCTTCTCAACTTCTCACTAAAAATGCAACTTTCGTACAAACATTCAGAGAACAGATCAAGTAATGAAAAGGCGAAGTCCCTTTTACGATTTTGCACGAATTGTTTTCAAACTTTATTGATTTTTATTATTGATATTTATTTTCTGCTGAAAAAGGCGAAGCTATAAATTTAAAGTATAATCTTTCTCCAGTAAATTTACCAAAACTGCTACTATGATAAGGTTTACAAAAATTTCAAATTTTCGATTTTTTTTAACAATCTTTGACTCATTAGGTTAATCATGAAGGTCAGTTTTTTTAACATTTAAATATAGAGGCCACACCATTCAAATCCGAATGTGGCATCTGGTTTCAGTCATAGGCTCTCAGGTATACAGCTTATCGCTATCTGATTTGTTTTATCGCTTCAGTTGTTGCTTTGTGGAATATTGATAGGCGCATGCAACTTGATAAATGTTGACGCAACACACACTTAGCCTGTAATAATATTGGTCAGTAGTACCTGGGATCACCGATAAACAGCTGTAGTTTGTTATATTGTGTTGAATAGAATGCAAAGCACTGCATGATAAACTAATGATAGAATATTTACGTCAGTTTATTGCCACAAAAAGGTAGCGTCACGTGTCAAACCCTTAATGCATAAGCAAACAATAAAACAGTACATATTTTGACATCCTGATTTTATTATTGAAATATGTTTTAAAATCTTACTCTGCATTTGTAGCTAAATCGTCGAGTTCTTTTTGAAAATTTCTCCAAACCTGCCATTTATGTAATTTATTGCGTATGCATGTTTCTTATGGACAATACTACACTAATTTTCAAATTCCTAAGTTTCTTTTTTGCAAAGTGCCAGCTTAAATTAAATCGTTCCTATATAACCTTGTCAAGCTGCAGGGGATAAATTAGTGCGTAAAAAGGTTGTTGTTAATTTATTAACGGCACTGTCAGCTCTTCTTTGACTAACGGGAGCTAAGCGCCCTTTTAAATGACCCATGAATTTTAAGTCCGACTTTTTACAATCTTGGATAGCGGGTCTCCTGAAATATAAACGATTAACAGTTTCAACCAAAAACATCATGTTATCACCTTTTTCTGAGATATGGAAAGCAGATGACTGCAATATAGAAGCTCGGTTCCTCTGCGTTCCAGCTCGCTCTTCTCCGCAGTTCTCTATAGCTTTTTCCCTATTCCATGATGACGAAATGATGATTTTGATCCATATTTTTAACCATTTATACACTGAATCATCTCTTGCAATTTAGTCCATTTGCTAGTGGGAGATTGTGTTTTCATATTTTACTGTCATATTGTGTGTAGATGCCATCTGTAATAACAAAAAAAGCTCAAATGCAAAACCAACAGTGCAAAAGAACTACTTCGATCTTTTATTTACTTAATTTTGGCTAAGAATATCTGCATGGAAAGCCATGTATGTTGTCTATATTCTCTGTGCAATCGATAAGTGTCACCACATATGTGAATAAAAAAAGAAGTACACATAAATTATAGACAATTGGCACACTTATTTTGTTTAATTTCTCTGTCTTGGTTTCCTGTCCTCGGTTTCCAATCTTACCTGAGCACGAAACCACGGTTTGCCCGAAGTGAACATATAATGAAATTTTTTTAAAGATCTGAATTGGTGAAAATAATTTAATATAAATATTAGAAGCAAGTCAGAGATGACAATTGTAGCACATGTGCTGGATCGATTTATATTGGATGTAGAGAAAGTAATGAGAGACTTCCAATTCTATGTAAGTATGTCGGTATAAAATCGTAATGACAACATGGCACTGTCGGAAAATGTGACAGATGCGTTTGCATACCATTAACATTCAGGTGAGTAGCAGCAAGTGAATGTTTTATTTGCATATATCCATGCATTTGTCCATTTGTATGTATGTGAAAATCGTTTTGTTTGACCATCTATTTCTGTCAGAGCAGGTGGCGCTCTAGAGATATGAAATTCTGAGAGAGTGGTGGGTGTAAGGTGAAATTGTTTACATTTACATTACAATGGAGAGAATGTTGGTATACCTCTACGGTATTTTCGTGTAATGTGGCTGAAATTTCTTTGAATATTGTGGATGATCTAAGGACACAGCTCCCTTGTCCTTAAAGGATCTGTCTGAATTAGTCTAAAAGTACACTATCTTTAGCAGCAATTACAGTAAGGAAAATTAATCTTTCCAGACAATACCATAGGAACTTTTGACAGTGCAATAAATTAATTACCAAATATATATCAAATGAAAAATAGGTCATCGGCTTTTTGTTTTACAATTTATCTCTGAGGCCCAAAAAATCGAAATAACCAAATGGAGCTAGCATTTTTTTCTAACAGGAACACATTTGGAATAAGACAAGCTGTATATTCCATAACCGTTATTACACCTATCAATCGTACACATAATGAAGGTAGTTAAAGGTTTGTTTGAACAATACCTAAGATATACAAGGTCCTTTTAAAATAGCCAGTATAACCAGTTATGAAACCCGGGAAATTCTTTTTCCTTAAAATTCTAGCCCTATGCAAAATATGAAACTGGTGAACGCCACCCTATCCGTATCCACTTCATAATTCTGAAACCTACCTTCAGACATATTGTAATTTTATATGACGGCCGTAAACACAGTCGTACGACATAAAGAATTGCATAAAAGTCAATTGTTTAATCGTCAATGTCAAGGTCAAAGTTTTAGGCAAAACGAAATTGTTATCGTATCTATTGAAACACCTTAAGTATTCAAAGACCATTTATAGCTTTTGTTACATCTATGGAAACATTACTGGTATGCTATAAAAAAATGCGCAGCTATTATAGTAATTTATGGATATCACATCTTTTAATTTATTTTTTATTGCCTCCTTTTATAGGAGACTTATTATCATATTCTTTTAAAATTGGCAAACTTTTATATTTTCACACAGCATTTAGCGAAATTCATAAAGATCAGTGAATCTAATCATATTTTACAAGCTTATTATTATTATTATTATTAGTAGTAGTAGTAGTAGTAGTAGTAGAAGTAGTAGTAGTAGTAGTAGTAGTAGTAGTAGTAGTAGTAGTAGTAGTCGTTGATGTTATAGTTGTAGTTGTTATAGTTTGCGTTTAAAAATTTCGAGTAAACTGTTAATGATCTTAACTCCTGAGCGTTGCAATTTTTAGGCATTATCTGGAGCAACGGAGAAGAATGGCATAAGTTTCGAAAAATCTTACAGTTTGCCTCTCGAGATGTCTCTCTCGGACGTCACGTAATGGAGGAATACATAATGGAAGGCGTGCAGAACGTCGCGGAGGAAATGATAACCTCAATGGAACAACCAACCAGGTTGAAGAACATTATACAGAAGGCGGTACTTAATGTATTTTGCAAATACATTCTGAGAGTCAGGTAAATATCATGATGGAGTATCAGGGTAATAAAAGGAAAAGACATCAGTGCACTTGATGTTGAAACATCAATTGGACCTTTATCTTTTTCGATATATATATATATATATATATATATATATATATATATATATATATATATATATATATATATATATATATATATATATATATATATATATACAACCAAATTTCCAACAGTTAGTCAAATAAGCATGATCTCGTATAACAGATATTAAGCCGCAAGCGCAAGTTGATGCAATTTTTCCAATTAAGATTCACCTGAATTCAGTTCATTTGAATTTCACAATAACTATATAGATATGACACTCAAAAAGTTTTGAAAAAAAAAAACAAAGGTATATTTCCTCTGAGAGGCAATGGCTTCTGCAAAACCATATACCGTGTCGTCATACTGATGATCCGAATGAGCAAATTAATACTTTCGGTGGAAGATAGTTATTTCTACACAACATGGATAATTTGCTTATCGTAGAACATTGATCTTTTTCAAGTTTAAATTACCTGGTTTCACTTTGGTAACTTTCACCATATGTAAACAAGACCAGTTCCGGCATATATTTTTGTTAAAATCTATTCATTCTGTTCATGTATCGTCGCCAAAACATCTTTTTGTTTTCACACACTCCCTTCGTCCCATCTCTCTCTCTCTCTCTCTCTCTCTCTCTCTCTCTCTCTCTCTCTCTCTCTCTCTCTCTCTCTCTCTCTCTCTCTCTCTCTCTCTCATCCGTTAGACAGACATTAATTACCGATGGCGAGGAAGAACACTGCATTTGCAAATTCAGCAATGTATAAGTTGGATGCTCTCCAGCATATGTGAGAAACGTTGGATTGGAAATCTAGGCCCGTTCCGGAGTCGACCAATTAACAGATTTGGAATATACAAGTTTAATTTTGAAATAATGGCTATCATGATCGACCCATTCATAGTGGACATGTAACGAAATTGATCAATTATAGATTTGGTCCATGCACTTTTAATTTTTAATCATTCACCGTCACAGCCGGTCCATGTCATCCAACAGCTTGTAGTTCTTTGTGATCCTTACCTTTGATCTTGTCCTAATATGATGATGCCAGGATTGAATTATAGTTTAATGAAGACGCTGAAAACAATTTTCCATTTTGTGAATAATATGTTTGTTTACAATATACTCGAACGATGAATGAATGACATAGGAACATGGGGCCTAAATTTTAGCAATATCTAACATACTTGGCAGCCGTATTGACCTTGGAAGCCTGTATTGGCAATGCTGAACAGATTGAAATCTGTTTGTTTCGTCGGAATATACTTACCAGGTCTTTTACCTGGCGGAATGAAACCTTGACACAAGGAAGTGGAGGCGTTTTCAAGAACTGTCGACATACATTTCGGTTGGTCGAAATGCAATGGTAGCGCTGAGATCGGTTTAAATAAGATAAATATCTTGAACAAAACTGGTATATCTAATGGCTTTTGTCAATTCTAGTGTGCATCTGTTACGCATACTAAGTTGATTGGTTATCAGGAAGCAACTAATAATGAATCACATTAACATTTGTTGGATAAAGAAAGAAATTATAAGCAAAAGCAATGAAAATGATAACCAGTCAGTAGAAAATAAAATGGTATGAAAGGGTCTAGAACTTTGGAATTGGAACACGTGACATATATCATATCATGCAAGATGTTATGATATACATCAGCTGCAATATAGTCATTGCAAAATTATACACCGATTGTTTTATTGCTTTTCCCGATAATGTTAATACGGGTTTCAATAATCTGTGTTATACGATGGAAAAAAAACACTACCTGATATGAATTTGGCACTGATTTTATTAGCTTGGATATGTAATTCAAATAAAGGAACACACACACACACTATTTCGCACACAACAAAAACACACGCAATAGTTACAAACTCTTGCATGTGTACCACTGTTGCATTTCTCAAATACTGCGTTTCGAAAACTTATGCCCGACTTAATTATGACTACAATGATTCGCAAAGGTGAAGCAAACAATTCTTTGGAGTTTGCACTCAGTGAATATAGGGAGTTGACCATTTAATTTATGTGGTGGGTGCGTAAGAGGTCTTTTCGTTTGAGCCAAGATATGTGATTTTCTTTTACCTTACAGTCTTTATTTTTCAACTAATGTTATGGACTAAAAACGTTTAACCAAGATTCCAGTGTAGAGTCTCCTTGGAATTTGTATTTTCGGTTGATTGAACGCCACTGAATCACAGTTGTTATGGGTTTTTTTTTCTGTTCGATCAATTACAGGTTTTATATGGCTCAAGTTTAATTTTAAGAACTGTTTTATTAATTTGTTGTCATTTCCTGTAAGTATTGTTTATACACGAAGACGTAAGATCACTTTCGTTATTTTATAGGCATCTTGACATTAATAGAACTGTGTGTACAAGTTTCACGCTGTCTGGTTCTCTATCTCAATAACCATCATCCGTTTTACATACAGTCCTACTGTGTCTGATTTACGATACCGACTCAAACAGGAAACGAAACTGAATCATTGAAGTTATGCTGATGACAATTTCATTCCAACGATTGCAAACACGCTAACCCAATAGTTAGCATCCATTCTACATACCGTCATGCACTTGAACTTCCTTACTTTGTATGATTCACGATACTGACTTGTGTTAAACTGCTGGCAATTTCATATCAACGATAGTAAAAAGAAATGGAAGCAATTTCGCCAAGTGAGTAAATTGTAAAATATCAGCTCATCCTGATAGTTTATACTTCCAATGTATCACTTAGCTATGTATGTATTTAATTTTCTTTATTGTATTTGATTGTGTCATTACACCCCTGTGTACTCGAACCTTGTTGTACTGGATTACCTCATAATCCTCATCCTATTTGAGAGCATCGAACGCGGCTTTTGAATGATTCAAATGTATTCAGCTGAGATCCCGCATTTTTAAATAAGTTTTTGTTTCGTCCTTGTCTCATGCTCTCAGAAAAACAATATATGTTCAGACACTTGTCTTCTATTACCACATGATCAATACGGATCAAACCTGATCTTGAGGATGTCAATTCGTTTCCTCGGACAATGTGTTAACTTCTTGCATCATCAGTATGTGATAAGTTACTTGCTTGTCAAATTCTGTTTAAATCATGCTTAATCTAACAATTTATACATGATCTTATTAAATTGCAAGTACACTACAAATTTGGTTGGATTTATTAAAATTATAATTGATTAAATATGCATAATTCATTGATGTATTTTAGGTTGTTGAGGAATATAAACTGATACAAATGTAGCAGATAATGGCACTGACAGGACATTCTATAAATGAATGATCGTATTATCTTATTATCATAATACAACCGTTGCTACCTAAGTACTTTAATGATTAAGCCCGTTAACATCGATCATGACCCATTACTTCTAACAGTACGCTAATATCAAAGTCATCCGTTTTAGAAAAGAACTTTATACATAATTTGATGAAATTTAAACTTGAATAAAACTTAAAAGCCTACAGAGTTTAAAAGTTGCTATGTTGCATGAAATTCGGAGATCAAAACTCGATAAAAAGACATGAAAATCTTTCAATGATTTAATCAAATATTTTTTTTTAAAATGAAACTTGAAGACATATTTGATTGAAACAATATTATAATGTCTGAATGCTAACATGTCATTCGAATGCTTAATGTTTGGAGAAATGTAGCCATTAACTCGAAATGCGTGTACACAGTTTATTGATTCATCTAAATCTGTGATCCGCCAAAGATTTACACCAACTTGAATGCAATAAGAGAACAAAAATACGACCAGGGTTCAAGTATTTACAAGATATTTGATGCTGATGAGGTGAAATGAAAGGCTAGTGTACTCTCGACGTCTTTACTTAGGCTAAGCAGCATAGTGCTTTTAGTAAATGCAAGAACAAAACGTTCGGACGCATTAGGGTTTCTAGTTTGCTTATTAGGGTTTCTAGTTTACTCATTAGGGTTTCTAGGTTGCTCATTAGGAGTTTTTAGTTTGCTCATTAAATGTTTCTAGTTTATTCATTAGCGGTTTATAGTTTGTTCATGGACGAATGCTATTAAAAAAGGACGTAGTAAATTACTCAAGCAGAAACTAACTGATGAAGTATTGAAAGAAACAAAAAGCCACAAAACGAAAACAAACCAAAATATGTTATTTTAATGTACACTCCATTAAGCGGTGGATGAATAAATGCAAGCGAGAGCCATACAATAATATATCAAAGACATTTCATTAGAAATGAAGGTGAACTTTTCTTATTCAATCTTGAGGTATATTATGTTCACTTGATAAAATGTGCATTAGATAAATTCATTTCAAAATGAAAATACGTTTTGTTGACAATAACGTAAAGAGCAATATGTACATGTACCTGGCACGTTTATAACGGCAATATACTTTCTAATGATGAAGATTACACACAATAATCTGTGTACATACCCCTTGGACCCATGCCCAGGCAGCAGACTTCAGCATGTTTTGTATTGGTTCGATGACTCACAAGACTACAAATAAGACAAAATGCAAAATGGTCCATAGATGCAATGAAGAATACATTATTGCACCTCTCTCTCTCTCTCTCTCTCTCTCTCTCTCTCTCTCTCTCTCTCTCTCTCTCTCTCTCTCTCTCTCTCTCTCTCTCTCTCTCTCTCTAAACATCACTCATCTTCAATAAAGGAAAAGTAAGAGAGATAATAACTTGCCAAAAATCTACAAAAATGAAATACGCGTTGTAAATTGGAATCATGAAAAAGCCACCTCAGCATTACCGTCACTGTACGTTAGCACAAAGGGGGAGTTAAATAACCATGTATGTATTATACTTAAATGATTGAACCAAATTATTCAAACAAGTCTTAATATAAACTAACGTGTGTAAGAAATATTGTAAACCTGTTTAATCACTGCTTGGTTTTAAGCCAAAAGGCGAGTTCATTATTCTCCACATTATGATCGGTGATAAACACTGCTACACTAACAACGGGGTATTCATTTCTATGTTCAAAAGAACCATATGTAATTTTGGATCTGTGGAGTTTCCTATCGTGTACTATCTGTGAAGCTGGCATGCAGTAAAAACTCCAAAAGCAACACCTATATATATAGTTCAAAAATATGCATTAAACATCCTTATGGACAGTTAATTTCATAAAGATGCAGCATTTGAGCTATATAAAAGAGTTGCGTAATAAGATTAGGACAATTAAATAACACTGCGTTAAAAATGTATTGGAGAAAACAAAATTCGAATTGTCTCCTTTTTACACTGTAGGAGTAGGCGTTACAACACTTTGTTTTGTGGAAGAATCCAAAGGTACCAAAATGGCAGCCAATCTATCCGATCTAGAGTACACTCCTTATTTTAGCACTACTCTTGTATTCACAAAGTTGGTATTGTATTGACACTACAATAAACGTTGGCACGAATATTTAAATTGCTATACATTTTATGTTTAATCAATATTGCGGCAAGTAAAGAATAAATCGTGGGCAGTGACGATAGACCATGGGGAGGGGAATAAACAGTTATATGATTATCACTCAGCATGTAAATGTCATCTTTAAAATGCCCACTATGTTTATTACATACTCAATAAGTAACACTTTTTTCTTCTATGTCAGTTAAATGAAACACAATTTACATTGACATACGTAATGAAACTGATAACCAAATGATCCGCACTACTTTTTTGAAGATGGATATCACTCGCCATGTATAATTTAAATAATTCTAAACGTCATGCAACAAGTCATGGATCTAAAGCCTAAAAAATCCCACAAAAATAAAAGCAAAACAACACTGCAAAAAATTAAAAATTTCTCTTACTGTTGAAATGTTTCACTTTAGGTTCATTAGTGCATACAACTACAATACAGCTCCAATAATTAATAACTAAAACACCTTATTTCGATCCTGAAAGGCCAGATCACTGGTTAATTATGAAAACAAAGGATCACTTCCTGTGGGGAAATAATCAGAGTTGTTAAATACAATACACTTATGTAGCCATGATATCTAAAAGAACCGTGTTTAAACAAAAACTTTCATCTGATGCAAGCTTTCATGATATTATATCTACCTTAAGAACTATTTACTCCATGGAAACAAACGGCAGTTAGCGAGTGCATTTACTTTGACCCTGTGAGTGTTCTTATATATGATCATTTCTTGAAATTGTTACTAATATTTTGGGGTACATATCTATGTATGCATGTCTGCCAGCCTATTTGAATATGTATCCATTTATCTTTTTTGCATCCATATTGGTGTGTGTGATTTAGATTTTTAACATAGCTGTAACAATTTTTCAGTCATATCGCTACGATGTCTGCAGTGAGACAGTTTAAAGTGATGTCAAGTACTGGGGCATCATGCCGCAGACATCTGACATGATGTCCCACCCAGTCACTTTATCTTAACACCTGGCCAACCAGTCCTAACACTAACCTCTTAATGCTGAGTACCAAGCGAGGCAGCTGTTAGTACCATTTGTTTAAGTCTTTGATATGACTCGGTCGAGCTTCGAACCTGCGACCTCCCGCATCTGAGGCGGACGCTCTAACCACTAGGCCACCGAAGCGGTCCATCTATATTGGTCTTTCAGTCAGACTATCAGTTGGTAACTCAGTCAAACAGTATGTCTGTCTGTTTGTCTGTATATGTATGTATGTATGTATGTATGTATGTATGTATGTATGTATGTATGTATGTATGTATGTATGTATGTATGTATGTATGTATGTATGTATGTATGTATGTATGTATGTATGTATGTATGTATGTATGTATGTATGTATGTATGTATGTATGTATGTATGTATGTATGTAAATTTATGTTCGTTTATCTATTAGTAGTAGAGTATCTTTGCTATTTCATTCTTGCATGTCCTTAGCAAAAAAAAAACAAACAAGAAAACAACCTCTCATCCCCCCAAACACCCTACCCCCAACAAAACATCGCAACCTTCAGCTCCCGGCGAAAGAGACATCGGTAGACCGAAATAGTTTATACTATCAGCTTTTTCTGCTGATATTCTGTTTTACACCTTTAGCAAATGTTACCTACATCATGATGTAATTGTTATGACCTGAAATTATGGGTTTTGCTCGTAAGTGTAAGTTCTGTTAAGCATCAGTTTTGATTGTATCTTAAAGAGTTGCCAGAACATTTAGTGCTTTAAATATCACAGAATAGAGAGCCGTTTGTTCAGGTCAAATATTGGCAACGTCTGGCTGAGTCGTAGATTAGTGGTAAAATACTAAAGATCGAGATGCTTTTACTTCAATATTTGTATATGGCTTTGGATTATTAAAGTCTAATGGTCAAGCTTCCTGGGCAATATCAAAGACTAAGGACCACTACTGTTAGGCCACCTTTTGCTACTCCCACATCCATAGTTCAATCAAGCAAGGATATATTTTTATCATCAAAGTGATCTATCTCGTAGCGTTTAAATGAAAAAACAAATATGCGATAGTTTTGATTTGGTTTGGACATTCTAAAGCAACCAACCTTGGCTGGTCCAGTGGTTGGATTCGAACTCGCGCCTTTCTGGCCACGTGTACTTGTTCCACGCCTTCAGCGATGACTTATCACTTCCCTTAAAATAATTTAGGGACTAATTTTGTTTCTACTCTAAAATACCAGTTTTTCTATTCTTGAGGTCAACTTTACCTTATTGAGTTCTGATGTTTTAATGGTCGCAGGTCAATATATATATATTGACTTATATTTTCCATATTGCATTTAATGAATTTTTTATGAAAAAGAGCCAAATTTAGTAGTAATATTAGCAGAATTATCATTATTAACATCACCTATATTATTATTATTATTATTATTATTATTATTATTATTATTATTATTATTATTATTATTATTATTATTATTATTATTATTCCAGATATAACTTCGACGATAGACTGTTTATAAAACTTCTGGAATCCATTCAGACGATCTCTGATTCTGCTCTTTCCAAGTTCCCCGAATCCTTCCAAACCTTCAATCCTATCATTCCTCTGTCACTTCAAACCAAAATAGAGGTATATATTTAATTCTCTATCGTCTGCTATCTATATGCCATGTATTGGTACATCTGTCACTTATATTCATTCACTGGTGATTAATCTATTATCGTTTGACTAATTATGTATGCTTTTAGAAAATAAAGAAGTAATCAAAATACATTAATTATTCATGACAAGGTAAAGCGCACTGTTAAATTAGTCCGATTTATTCATACAACAATGAATTAAACCTGTAATATTTTTCATATTGACCTATTTGATTGCGACAGTCATTCATTCTATATGTAGTCACATGGATGGGTGGGTGGCGGTAGTGTGTATGGAAGTACTGTCATAACACAGCAATTTCGAGACAACTTGTCTAAATTTTGTCTAGTGCACTAATGCATGCCAAGAAAAATAAAAAAGCTAAAAATTTTGTTCTATTGGTGCATTTTGGACCAGTGTCGACAGAAAGATCCAACAAAAGGAGTGACAGAAACAGGAAAACAAACGCAAGCAGACATATTGTTCAGCATAATTTAAGGGCTGGTTCTGGGGACAGTTAACAATTATAAGAGGAGTCTCTGAGACGGAAGCATTTATTTGGGTCCAGGAGAGCGAAACCCACGCACGCACCTTTATTTTCTGTGCTTTTTCTGAGCATAATTTAATCAATCTAGCCGTAAAGAAAACTTAATCATGGAAACTTTAATGGGAGTCCTATTGTGTGTATCTGAGAAGGTAGGGGTGCACGCGCTTGCATGTGTGAATGTGTGTGTATGTGCGTGCGTGCGTGTGTGTGTGTGTGTGTGTGTGTGTGTGTGTAGGGTAGCTATGTCTAGTCCCCTTCAGTATTACTATATTATAATCTATCATATGAAATGGTATATACGTTCACCTGGAAGATCATTTATAAATGTGCCTTGAGTGTCACAAGATTTATATCGTTGTTCTATCCGAATGACAAACTACTCTCGTCTTACTTTATTTGTCAGAATAAGAAATACAGGGAAGCAGTTGATACCGTGAAGGGTGTGATTCTCAATATAATGAAGGAAATAATGAGGATTCCTTCCGGACAGAAGGAAGGTCTGATTGGAAAACTTTTGAAGGACAAAGACACTTCTATAACTGGTGAGATCATTACACACACACGAACACACACACACACACACACACACACACACACACACACATATATATATATATATATATATATATATATATATATATATATATATATATATATATATATATATATATATATTTGTCGGATTTAGGACAAATGAGGCCCTATGCTAGTTAAATTATGAGGCCCCTTACTTGGGCCCTGAAGGAGGTAGGCCCGTTAGGCCTACACAGGAATATATACTCAGGACATTTAGGAGTAGTTAATATACCCACGGCTAACAGGGCACTGTACTTTTGCACACCTAAGCATGATAATAAATCCGGTACTGAACCTACGATAGTCGTGATTTGATTTAGATTGTGCCGTGTTACGTTATGTTTGTCAACATCTTGAATATATATTTACTTATTTCGTCAGTCAAACAATTGTTTTTCGACCAGCCCGACCGGCGCCTAACTTTGAAAACAGAATAGACCCGAACTATAATTAAAGCGGCCTCGGATGTCGGGCTTTCAAACATTTTTTTTAGCACTGCTGGTGTAGATTAAAGATCTGTGAATTGATTGTTGTATTTTTTGATGGGTGACTTGCTCGGCCGTTTGCCTATTTTCGTTACTCACACGTGAAACACATTTTATGATTTAAAAAATCCAACGGTATGTCTTGAACAGCGACAACTTTTAGTCTAGGTCTAAAATTTGAGAATCCTAGAGCTGCCATTCTTTTAGGTACCTTTTCGTAACACTCCTTTGAGAAATGCAATGAGCACAGAGTGCTGTGTGGTGTTGCTTTAAAATGGACTCGCTTGCAATAATGTATTCATGCTTTCTTTATGTCTTTATCTTATGGAAAAGAAAAAAAAATATTGGTCTACAGCCTTTTCTTGATATTCTATTACATCTGTAGGCAATGCAAAACTGCATTGTCTATTACTCTAGCAACTGCTCAGTCCGGCTGCTGGAGTCGCTTGCAATGACGTCACATCACGAAAGTAACCGAATAAACGAGAAAGTTTAGCATACAAGGTAAAGGAAATTCAGCTCCTTGAATATTTTAATACTGGCATTAGAATCACAGATTATACTTCATAATAAGATTTTCTTCTATAGTGTTTTATTATTATAATATATTTCCATTGATTTCTTGTGTCGAGATTTAAGGTGAAACCTCATTGGTTTTATTCGCTACGTCATGGAAGGAAATGGCAGCAAAATCCCTTTTTAAGAAGAAAGCACCATGATTGCCAAACTCGGGCTGGCCAGCACTGGTATGGAACTCGCATCCCATGGAATAAAAATCCGACTCTCTACCAATTGAGTTCGTTGGCACAAAAGTAAATTGTATATGTAATTGAAGATAATACAAATTGTAAAATAATCTAAATGGCGGAACTTACGTTACCTAACAGTATAAAAAGGTGCAACAAAGGAAATGCCTTGTGGTCTCTCACAACGTCCACTTAACACGAAGTTAATTATCCTCCTCTTACAATCAGTTAATATTATCAGGTGGTCAAAATATATGTTAAAGGTCACATGTCAGTAACTATTTTCCATCGTATCTAACATTCTATCAGATCTTGATAAGAAGGATGCATTCTTGTCTACGTCAAAATTCGAGCCGAAGAAACGGCACTACTTTTCCCTCCTTAGAGTGAGGCTATGCCATATGACCAAGGACATAGTGTTGTGGGAAAACGTGGGAACGGTGTTCCCTTACTTTTTGCATGTTATCTTACTTTTGTGCTCGCTTTTTTCCCCCTCCCCCATCTGAGTAACATATTTTCCTTCACTTGTTAATTGTGCCCTCTCCCCCTTTATTTTGCACTAGACCACTTCATATGACAGAAACACTTGTTATGACCTTGTTTCCTCATTCATATATTTTAGTGTATAGTACTGTTACCTTTCTTATGGCATTTAAAAATCGTGTTTAATTATTATTACACGGTTGAAATCATCAATCTATCATATTCCTATTTCAGTAAAGTACCATGAATAATGAGTACAAATACATACACATCTAATAGTTTCCTTTAGTGAGAGCTTTGCAATAACGATTGTTGTGTAGATACGCGGATAACATGCGTCATCATCGTCATTATAAAATTCCTAAAAACGACACAAATAAAGCAATTTTTGTTGAGTATAAACTTTTGATGCCCAAATCAAGTACCTTATTTGCTTTGAAGCATCAGTGTAGTTTGGCTAATCACATTTATGTAATAGTTGCCAGGAAGACACTGAACTCAAATCGGCAATAAAGGTGAGAAAAAAAAAACGATCTGGCAAAAGAACGATATGAAGTAAAATAATAACAAAGCTTTGACTTGTCCTTTTCAGAACCATACAAATTCAATATATTTTATTATTCGCCTACATACAAGCGTCACGGATATAAAATTGCACTAAACTTAACCATTTCATTCATTAATTTCTAATCGCTAACTTAATTGTTACCAGTGGGTCTTCTTCGCGCTTCAATCCAATTAAGATTTTTTTACTAACACGGCAGGCGTATTTGTGTGCGCGAGTCTTCTTTTTCTTCAGATAATAGGAGTGGTGTTGTTGTTCGATTAGCTCCGAATAATTCTGTAAATTTGCGTAAGTTTGGGAGTTACATCACTTTCAACCACCACACATAGATGTCTCAATTTTTGTCCTTATTAATATAAAATTTCTAGATATTGCAAATACTAGATGCAGACAACACAACTTTCACATTCAATATATGTTCAGCCGACGAACCTCACCCCATCACTGAAAATTGATATGTCTAGGAACCGGAAAAAGATAGTAGATAGACTTGTCTACACTGAAATCTTCATCTCGGTTTGAAAAGAGGATAATTTATAAATCATAGATTAATGAATCAAGTGATTAAGTTTATATCCGGGATTCTTTTTGCTTTAAACACTTTGCATATGGCAGGTGGTATGGAGTACAAACTGTGTGGAGGGATGCTAGATTTTAGGTTAATTATTCGCCATATTAGATCCGTGCAATTAAAATACGTTTGCACTGAGGAACAAATAACTGAAACCACTCTAATACATGTTGGCTGAATAATGATGAACTTGAAAACGCAGTTTAATAACTTTTCCATTTTTCATCTAATAGGTGCGCTGGTGAGCGAGCTGTGATTGCACAAAAACATACATTCTTATTTTAGATCTCGTTTGTTTTTTTTTGGCGCAACAGGGTTATCATGCGTATGTTTATGATTCATTTTCCCAGTTCAGATTTGTAATTACAAAAGTGAAAAGAAATAGCTGCAAACTTTCGTGTTATATGTGAATTTGAGAATGCACACAACAACCTCTGAAGCTAAGTTTCATTTAACAATTAAGATAAAATATGAAAAGAAAACAAAAAAATGAGAGAATAAAAACAGAGAGATGCCCACACTTCTACTTCTCTACGCATAATATATTCTTTCCCACAAGAAATTGTCTTTTCTTGGAAGACATTTCTGCAACACTGGGCACCAATATATATATATATATATATATATATATATATATATATATATATATATATATATATATATATATATATATATATATATATGCATGCATGCATGCATGCATGCATGCAAGCATACATACATACATACATACATACATACATACATACATACATACATACATACATACATACATACATACATACATACATACATACATACATACATACATACATACATACATACATACATACATACATACATACATACATACATACATACATACATACATACATACATACATACATACATACATACATACATGTGTGTGTGTTTCTATTCATAATATATTTAGAATTTTCAATCTGTTGTGAAACCATTGAGAGTTTTTATGGCCTGAATGAGCGTCACAAAATACAGTCGTTTGTTTGTTAATCCTGTTGTTGTTGATTTATCTTATTTTACTTTTACAAAATATTCAAAAAGCCTGGTTCATTGGTTTCTTCTTTAGCAAATTTGATTCAAGTATAATCTGGATGCCTATACCTACACTTGCTTCATAGATATCTTGTGAACGCTGATCATTGGTCCAGAGATACCTTCTTTGGACACCAAATGGTTGAAAACGATACATAGTTGATAGGGCACGTAGTATTATTATGGGTTTGTTAGCAAGATAATCCACAAAAAGTGTACAACTCATTAATAAAAATTCTAATCTATTTTATCAATGTCAGATTCAGCATCCTCATGCGTGTAACTGACACTCAAATTGGATTTCGGCTATGACAAAGCACTGATTTTGTTAAATTTCTAAAGAACTTTAGAATCAGCTGTTAGGTCAAACAAGTGGAGTAATCTCAAATCATTGTCAACGTTTGCAGCATGTTATGATCTAATTAACAAAACTTATGTTACATTATGACTACACATACATGCGCTCAGCAAAAAGCTCATTATGCACAATATTAGTCACTCACCCATCCATCCATCCATCCATCCATCCATCCATCCATCCATCCATCCATCCATCCATCCATCCATCCATCCATCCATCCATCCATACATACATACATACATACATACATACATACATACATACATACATACATGCATGCATGCATGCATGCATGCATGCATGCATGCATGCATGCATACATACATACATACATACATACATACATACATACATACATACATACATACATACATACATACATACATACATACATACATACATACATACATACATACATACATACATACATACATACATACATACATACATACATACATACATACCATATACAACAAACTCAGTTGGGTGCACGCTGAAATGGACTAAATGAGTTAATTCAGCTAGGATTTTGTAAGGCAATGAACGGTACATTCAACAAAAGGAAACAAAATAAAGAAACAAATGTAAACCATGCATACAAATTGACAAGTTAATGCTAAACAATTAAAATGTACGGTATCAGCGTACTATGCTCATTCGCATACAAAACGCATTACATCTCATTATGACATTCGAAAAATCAACACATGAAGCATCTGTTCAAGCACTATTTGGCAATGTGTTCCAAAATGCCGCAGCTAAACTAGACGTCTGCTTCGCCATTCATGGCTGTTCGTAATTACCTTATCTGTTTTCTCATCGCCAAAACTGTTTTAAGTATACTGTATATCCTGATGTTTGACGCGCACAGCAGATTTTCATTCTCTTTCAACCGATGTAATATTCTGTAATTGCTTTTGAAAGTACACAATGAACAAGTTGTCTACGATGCTAGCGTAGGATTGTGCCTTTTTTGGCACTAATTTGCAGATGAACCGTGTTTAATCTTTAAAATGAGATTTACCCATCACATTCTGGAAACAAGTATTTAAGTAGCTGGATAGTACATGGCATCTAAGGAATTTAGTTGATGGACGTTTATGAATTCTCACACTACTTAATACAGTGATACGTGTAGGCTCGAACAAAAGTAAAAAAGAAAAGAGTGAAGCCAACAAGCTTTGCAAAATTTTAAAAAATAATTTATTTCCTTAGAAAATAGGATAGGAATATGAAAAAGGACTTACAGCTTGTGAATCTAATCCAGACCCTAATCATGAAATTAAAAAATATAAGTTATATCACTATAAAGTTATAAATGAATCAAAGTTCGAATCCCGATGAAGTTTCATTATGGAAAGCGATGACGTTCTCTATAACATGTTTATGTTGTCGTGTCAACAGTTTCTTGTTGAATCACGGTGAAATAATGCTCCAGCTTTAAAATTCCAAATAGTTTTAGTAAATATCTTTGTCCAATAAATTAGTTTAAGCAAAAAATTTAACTCATTTGGCAATAACAGACAAAACATCTTTGAGCTCCGAAGGTATGAATTAGAACTGACGATAAAAACACTACGATACGTCACTTTAACTCCAAGTGACACGAAGAACGGGCCACGTAATAGGTCACGTGATCACTTTTCGAGAAACTTAGTAACATCATATATCAATTAGCAGGTAGGCCATTTATGGATTCTATTGTACTGAATGAATCTTATTATAAATTCAATTATTAAAAAAAATTAAAAAGTTGTTAACAATAGAGGTGACACGCAAGCCAAATATGGCCTTGATTACGACAAATGATTTTCACTCTAGGAGAAAAATAAAAACAAATCGTTTACCAGTTCTGAATCAAGGTCAGGAACTACGTCAGCAAACAAATAAATACAATGTAGCAACACTGGTCATTCACCTTAACTGAACTGAATTTTCCGAAAATATGCCAAATCCAGTGAATAAAGTTATCATTACAATAACATGTAATGAAATAAAAACAAAATAGAAACATTTAAAACTAACATACAAGCAATTAAATTACATTTACGTAACTATAGAACATTACTAAAACATACTACATGTGTGACTAACGTACTAAACAAGGAAATAACTAAAAAAGTGCCAAGCAAGTTTCGGCTCTATTGTTTTCGACTGAGTGTTCGTGTCCACGATGCGTCTCTTGACGAAGCGTTGTGCACAGGTCGGGATATGTGACATGAATTGTGAAACTTCGTACAATCGACTAAAACAATAGCTGCCACCTTTACGTCATTTAACCGAGTATAAACTTCTATTACATTTTGTTTCGGACGAATGACTCCTGACGATCACAAGCAATGTCACCAAACCGGACAAAGAGTCGAGCTCATTGATACAACCATTGTCCTGATGTCTCAGGCAGTCAAATTACCACTTTAAGTATGCAGACTTTGAACATGGAGACAAATGATCCCCAGTTTGTGCTAATGTCACACATGTTTCAAAATTTTATATGTTGTACATTTAATAGAGGACCAGTTGGTTGGTGTTTTGGTGGACATTTTGACGCACGGTTTTGAAGCTAGCAGCAGCTGCATCTTATGGTGTTTCCTGTATCTCCTGCAAAACAGTGACGTTCAGCGTCATTGTAGAATGGAGATTGCCGAGGTGAGGATTTACTAAATTTTACTTAGTACACTCGTTTACTACTCTTGAGTAGTACACTCGTTTACTACTCTTGTGTATTATTGGGCTGGTTTAGTAGACTTGAAAGTTCCTATTGATGGGCAACCAGCAACTCTTGTACAAGCTGAATATGTTTCCACGAAGCGATTTAACCTAGCTGCCTCTTAAATCTATCTATCTATCTATCTATCTATCTATCTATCTATCTATCTATCTATCTATCTATCTATCTATCTATCTATCTATCTATCTATCTATCTATCTATCTATCTAATCTTAGAACAAAATTTTCTGAAAACCATGCAAATTCCTGTTTTATTTGAAGAATCTATATATGGAAGGATATATAGGTTGGACTGATAAACTTCGACACAGTACACTCGATCTGTTGCTGGTCGACTGAGTTTTTGAAGGGTGCGAAGCGGGCATTTTAACACTCGTCACAAGAAGGATTACACTGAGTGATTTCGCAATATAATTTTGTAATCATCGTTGTTACTGCTATATCAAAATCAAAATCTAGTTGGGGGATAGAGAGAAACAAACTCGTCTGCATTTTGTTTCATTCTGGATTTCTTATTATTCGATAAGAAAATACACGTACGGGGCTTGGCATAGTATATGAAATTCACTTTATTGTTTTGTCCTCTAACAATTGGCAATATATTTTACCTGACAGATAAACCATTGTCTTAATTCTATTTTTACATTTATCGAAATCACCCGATTATACAGTAGAACACAGACTGCTTTCAGTTCATTTTTAAAACTGTTCATAGTGCAGTCACATTATTTATATGAAAAATTATGAGAATACATAACTAAATGAGATGAATACCAATCTATTTCGAACAACCATATATGAAATATCACTCCTAAAACAATCTTCATAGATATGCATTTCGATTAAATAAATCATATGTCTTCGTACGAACATCCTGGCATTTATAAAAGCAAATATATTACTACTTATATCATTACCTTTATGCGGCTAAAATAAGTAAACAAAACTCTATAACTTTTCTCTCTTTTCGTAAACATGAATTAATTGATTATTTCGTACTCACTTCCTTGCCTACTTAAACCGATTTCTTTTATTCGTTTACGAATTAATTAATCCTTAATTCTACAGAAAATCGGCTTCAAAAGGCCTATCAGTTACAAAGATAAGGATGCCTTGCATTTCATCAATGCTACAATCAGTGAGGTCCAGAGAATTTCCACTCCAGGTAAGTTAATTAACAACTTTTTTTCATGACAACTTCCATGTACTTTCTAATAAATGAAAATTAAATCGGACACAATAATTGGTTGACACAGCGAGCGTTGGCAGGTCGTTTATATTGCAAGCCTACCCGATTCACATTTATCTATCAAAGGTAACTATATTCACAGCATTTAATGTAAACTACAATACTATTTGTTGCGTGAGATTTAACAAATGAAGAAGAGGAAATTCAGCGACTTATATTGCATCTGTCCATTAAAAACACTGAATAGAACACATACATTTGTAAAAATATATCCATTATGTAGACCTTATAAAGTCAATAGACATATCAAAAGTAACAGTGTTATCTTAGCCTTTTACGGACATGTGTCCCTTAAGAGACGAATTCCATTAAAGTCAATTTCACCACACGAATGACCTTGTAATTTAAGTAGTAGAAGTAATTAGGAATTTTCTATCAAAGACACTCAAAACAAATATATTTCGACACAGCCCACTTCAAAATAAATATATTCTGACACCACCCACCTACTTCAAAATAAATATATTCATTACCTCTTAGACCCCTCTTATTTTAGAAAATAGAAATTTATATTCAAATACGAGAAGGATTCTGGCTCGGTAGACTAACTTCATGATTTTTTTATCAAGAAGATTTTTAACTTAGAAAGTTCCTCTTCCTTCCCCACGTCTGCTAATGCAGGATATTATAACATTACAAAGCACAATAAAATGTCATATTGCAATGACTGTTATAACAATTTTACTCACCCACGCGTCCAACAATGAATAATTCGAACCGCCTAGCTATAAATCCCACTACAAAATGAACACAATATATAATTTTATCAGACTTTATATCTATTAAAAATTCACATTGTTACATATGTTACATATGAATTTGTGTGGTCGAATATTCTTAGGAAATCCATTTCATCATTAAAAACTTTCAGAACGTCATTATGTAATCTCTGGGAAACCTAGCCGCTGACGCACTTATTGATCATTAGTGAGACCGTATAACGTTTTCACAATATCTGTCATCATACAAGTATTAAACGAATATACTTCGATTTAATTTTTTTCAAAAACATTATATCACTTACACGATTTTGCTGTATATTTTCATAGCATATCAAGTAGTACACGAGTGGGAGTTTCAGCTTTTATCTGTTTCAAACATTTTATTGAAAAAAACATTCGTTTGAGATTATTTTGCCTTACTGTACTTTTCCATTATGAGTAATTTGTGTAGGCGTTATTTTCCAAAATTCCATTGGACATTACCTATTTTCAACATCCGTCAAATACGAAAATTCCACGTGGACACTATATAAGAGAGTTTGAATTTTCTTTTGTTGATCATTTTGCAAGTAAATTTATGTAGAGAGGTAAGTGTAAAAACATTTTCTATGTATCTTTTTCCATAGATCAAACATTTTGTTGTAAGAAAAGTGGTAAAACCTATACAAAGACACAGTAATTTTTAAGGAATTTCATTACCGTCTACCAAATGGTCAACGCTAGCTATCAAGTATAGTGTGTTATCAAGATTATATAACAAATATTTAATCATAACAGATACCCTACGGCGACTTTCGAACAGTTCTTTCATATCTATTTTGCTAAAATGATATTTGCTACCTTTTAAAAACCTTTGACCTGTCCATATCTATTACGATTTTTGTATACCGATTTTGCTGCTTGGATCATGTAAATTTTCATATTTTGATGAAAGCGCATTTCTTAAATTTCCCAGATACGGAAAATACTCGCTATCGTCTGATCTAATAAGGGAAAGTTTGATTTTGTCATACTTACTAAAACAAATACCTGAAATTAAGTTCAAATGAAAATTGTTGGTTATTGACCATTATTTTCTATTTTGCTCTTACCTCCTTGACTAACGTTAAATTTTCAAAACTTATTTGTAATGCTTATACAATATTATTTAAATAATGTCCAAGTGCGATATTATTAGTTCCTTTTTTGCAGTATCTTTGATCATCAATATTGCTTAGTCCACGCTTTATTATTGTATTTGTTTCAAGCTTATGATAATCAGTCCTAATAACATTAGTTTTAATAAAACTGACACTATTGTTAAAATATGCTTTGAAATCGTCAAAATTCATCATCATTTTCACATATCCGCGAGGAATACCTTTAGCTTTTTTTTAATTCATTGTCATCTAATATCACAGCATACATTTTGCTTCTAAGTCCAACAAACTCTCTCACCTAAAATCCTCCTATTATTGTCTTCTATAAAATTTTGTCTGTTTCATTTTATCTGAGGATGCATAATTTTGTTGCCTTACTGTTGTTCGCGCTAAAGCAAATCGTAGGTGCAGGTAGTAAGTGACAACTTCATTATTCAAATCCAACTGTCTTCCAGATTGGTCTGTCAGTTGCATATTTACTTGTGTTATTTGATTTTCAACATTCAGCGGATAATACATAATATAGAGCGGACTAATTTGCATCAGAGAACCTTTAGCTGAATAAGATCCAGATTAAATCAAACAATTTAAAAATGCTGAATTTACGTCAGTTATATTTAATGGAAGTTCACCGTCATACGTGACAGATTCATCACCAACAGAAACATAATTTTGATGCTTAAATCCTATCAATGATGGAATGTTTGTTGGTGATATAAAACTAGCTATAAAAACCATTTTTTTATTTTTATTCTAGCACGCAATTTATTATAATTCGATGCTAGCTAAAAATCATCTGCGTTTCTTTTATTTGCTGTTTTAAATTCTTTTATTGTTTTATTCAGATCAGTTATGTTGTTGGCGCCTTGCGGGATTTGTAATGATGTCCAGGGAGCAGATTTTAGTGCATACGTAATATCAAACTTAGATTCTCGGTTTGCTGCGACAATTTCTCTTCGTTTTGCATCGACGTCTTTAACATCTACTTGTGCAATCTTCACAACGGTCTTCAGAATTTTAGCTTTTCTCCAACTATTAATGAGAGTATTTATAAATGGAAACTCATCATTGATGTTGGTCTTAATGTTTGCAATGGCATTCCAGCAAGCGCATGATATTAATCCAATTTCATATCGTTTTTCAAGATCTAGTTCTATTGGCGGAATATTCTTTACCGAAAAGTTTGTGCTGTTTTTGTCAGATTGGCTAGAGTTGAGTAATAATGTTGCTGTCATTTATTATTATAATTTTATAAAATTAAGTCGCCACAATTAAGTTTCCGCAGTTAAATCGCAGTGTAAAGTGTCGTATTCGTCAGATGTTGATACATTTCTCGATCTCAAATGATCAAGTATATCAATAATTTCATTATTTATTTCAGCACCAACATTCCCTGCTTCTTTTGACGATATCAATAGCATTGTCCTGCCGATCAGTTCAGTAACTGATGCAAATATTCTAACCCCTTTATCTGTTTGTGTTCTCTACTTTTTACGCGATTTTTATCGATTACTTGAAGAAAAAAAAATTCTTTCAAAATTATAACCCGTACCAAAAGATTTTTTCTACTGTTTTTTTGTTTTTCTAAATAAAAAAGCAATAATACCACGTCTCATTATATTAAGAAGTGGAGGTATACCTTTTTCTTCTTCTTTTTCTATGACCGTATTCATCTATTTTTTAGCAGCAACTGCATCTTCAATTATTTCCTATAATGTATTGACTAATGTGTCATATTCTGCATCGGTTCATTGACTTATATTATCAATATCTTTCATACTTTCTTTCTTTAAAAATTCATCCTCTTCATCCTTTTTAACTGAGTATTTACTTGTTTTATATAAAAACTTTTTTGATCTTCAATTTTCATAAACTTTATAGTCACCTCGTCAACTCCTTTTTGCTCCTCTTTAATATCTTCTGTTTCGTCTGATGAATTTGGTAAAATGTTTTTAATTTCCTGTATGGTTAAGCCTGCTAATCTTCAAGTTCCAGCGGATTATTTATTAACCGATCTAGTGTAGCTTGTCTATCAACAGTAATTGCTATATTTGCTACAATTGCTTCAGTTAATCTTCTTTTTTCTTCTTCTTCAGATCTTTCAATAATTCTTCCAGCCGTCGCTTCTTGTTGTTGTTTAACTAATTCAACCAAACCATTTTCTTGCAATTTTTAAAGTTCTTTTTCTGATAGTAGCTTACCTTTAGGTTGTTTTCCAAGTAATGCTTCAGTAACTGGTTTAAGAACTGTAGCTGCTGTTTCTGAATCAGCAACTTAACCATGTTGTACTTGCTGCACTAGCTGTTTAAATCTTTTCTGAGATTGTGCAAGTGTTTTTAGATCTCCTATATGTTTCCTACAATACAATTTGCCTGTTTCTAAATTAATTATATACTATTTTCTATAAAAAGTATTGTAGATAGCTTGTAAGAAAACATCGAAAACTTTTGTTCATATCATTTGTCAACAATAAAAAGTCATATTTATTTGATGTTGCCTGACGATATGGTACAATAAAAATCTTTTGTTATACCGCTGCATTATTTATTCGCGATATTGTCAAGGCCTAGAAATAATATAAAACAACCAGTATTGCGCCTAATAAATATGTCGACATTATAATATCCTTGAGCAAAATAAATAGAATTACATTTCTTATTTCGCGACTGTGAAATGTACGATCTGATTTATTCATTTCCTTGTTTTTTAACAAAATATCATCAAAAATAGCTACTCTTTGTTCGGACGAATCAAGTTGATTAACTGGAATAAATTCTTCTGGTTGTTTGATATTCAAAACATTTTCGCCAGCCTCAAGGTCATCACGAAGTTTGTCATTATAATTGCTAAGTAATTCGTACTTATTCTGTTGCGGATTAATTCTGTAAATATAAATGCGATCGTAATTTTAATTATCTCCGAAAAATAAATTCATAAGCAAATTTGTTTTCCCAGATCCAGTACTACCAATGATAAGATAATGACAATATGTTTTGCCAAACGCTCTGTATAAAAATTTTAATATCGACGATTTTGCCTTTATTGTTATACAATTTTATTGTATATAATTTTGTCAAGTAATAAATAAATAATGAGTTTTTATTCAAAATTTGGAACACCAGTAAGAGATTCGTAGCCTTCTCAGCAAGGAAACTTTTCTAAATACGCAACTTTTGATCAGCTCAAAAATGAAATTACTTATTTATTAAATATTACAAGTGTCGATCAAATTGAAGTTGTTTTTTATTCAAGATAACGAAGAACAATTAAACACGAGTAATATACAACTATCAGATGTACCAATACGTATTCCCACTGCGGCTGTTAATAATATAGTTATTTTAGCTGATCAAGGTAAAACACAAGATTCGGATAAGTCAGTTAATGATCATGTTAAGAAATCTGACGTTGTATTTACTGGTGACATTGTTATGTCAGGGAAAAATTACATATCTGGAAAATCAAAATCCAGAATCAGACTAAGCAACGCAAAAGATACGTCGATGATCAAAAATCTAACTATGTGTTAGTACACGGTGGTATCATGTATTCATTTCTCAATATGAACGACAAAGGTATTAGCAATCTCAGAACACCAGAAACGGATTTTAATTCAGCAACTAAATACATGTCGATGATAATGAAGTCCCAATAACAACTTTTTTAGCAACAATTAATGATGAAATTGCAGCACTTAGTACGGATTATAGTAATCATAAGCAGACGTTTTTAAATTTTCGCAGAAATTTAAATAGTACTAATAATGAAAGTTTTGGAACTCCACCAACCATTTACATCAAAATCACTAATATTAATGCAAGATTTAACGATATTATTAGTGGTATTCCGGATATCGTTCTAAAAACTGATCTGATTAAAATTCCTCACGGACGAGCTAACAATATGGCGTGCACAGTAGCATCAAGAAAGGCAACATGGTCGCAGCAAAATAACACCCTTAAACACGTCACAGAGAGCACAGATGTTGTACGTGTTTAGCAGTGCAACGTTTAGTATATTTACAACATTTCCATGGCGTCATTCGACAGATGATTGTTCTGGAACTGTGTCTATAGTGCTAAATAAAGATAACGAAGAAACGTTTATGCTGATAGCGACTGATCGAAAATTAACAGCAGCGACTTATTGATGGTGGATTGAATTTTAGCTGAAAGTCTAGAATTAGTTACATAAATGACGGTATAAAATGTCTAAATAAATATTAGATAATGGAGAAAAATATAGTCGATTTCAATCATATTTCAGAAAATATTCCGAAACATGATGTTGACGCTCTAATGCAATATTACAGATAATATTATAAAAATATTTGGTGCGTGATAAAATGTTACAAGTACTATACCAAAATACTTCGAGTAATATCATATCTACCGCTGTTAATGACTAGTTCTGTTATAATTTAAAGTGGCGCATCTTTAAATCTGTTTTTGCTAACAATATACGTTGTTGGTGTTTCTCTTGCAACAGCGTGTAAAAATGTTGAGCCTTGACTTACAACTAAAATAAATGCCTGTACAACAGCAAGCATCACCTATAAAAAATTAGTTGATCAAATATCGATCTTATTTGTGTGGTATAAACTATGATAAGGACGATTCATTGCGCGAGTTCCGTATTATTGACAGTATGTTAGCGGATAATCTGCCATTGAGGGTTAGCAAATATAAGAAAGATTATAATGAAAAGTATAGCAATGGTAAAATATAGAACAAAATGATCTTAAATAATGTTCTCACACTTACCTCTCTACATAAATTCCCTTGCAAAATGCTCACCAAAAGAAAATTCAAACTCTCTTATATAGCCTCCACGTGGAATTTCCGCAATGACCGGGGTTAAAAATAAGTAATTTTCAATGGAATTTTATAATATAACGCCTACACAAATTGCTCATCACGGAAAAGCACAGTAAGACAAAATAATCTCAAACGAATGAGATATTTTTCAACAAAATGTTTGAAACAGATGAAAATGTCGGAAATCCCCACTCGTGTACTGCTAGATATTCTGTGAAAATATATAGCAAAATCGTGTAAGTGATAAAATGTTTGTTTGAAAAATTAAATTGAAGTATTTTCCTCTAATACTTGAATGCTCGCAGATATTGTAAAAGCTTTGTACACGTTTTACTATTGTGAATGATCAATAGGTACATCAGCGGCTGGATTTCCCATAGATAGCATAATACTATTCAGAAATTTCAAATGATGTAATGATTTTCCAAAAAATTTTGTCCACACAAATACATATGAAACACTGTGAATTTCTAATAGCTATAAAGTCAGATAAAATTCTATCTTGTGTTCCTTTTGTGGTGGGATTTGTAACTAGGCAGTTCGATTTATTCATGATTGGACGCAGAGGTGAGTAAAATTGTTTTAACAGTCATTACAATAGGACATTTTATTGTGCTTTGTAATGTTATAATATCCAGCACTAACAGACCTGGAGGGGGGCCTTTGTAAGTCAGAAATCTCTTTGATAAAAAATCATGAAGTCAGTTTACTGAGCCGGAATCCTCCTCGTATTTGAATATAATTTTCTATTTTCTAAAATATTTATTTTGATGTAGGTGGGTGGTGTAAGAATATATTTTTATGAAGTGGGCTGTGTCGAAATATATTTGTGTTGAGTATCTTTGATAGAAAATATCTATTTACTTCTACTACTACTATTTATCCTTGCAGTTGACTATCTCTTGTAATAACAAGCCAATCGAAACAGCAACATCTGATGAGTTTAATGCAATGACGGATTTCTCATTAGGCTAATTAGATAGAGCAAGAAAACCTGAATTTGTTTTAAGAAAATTACTTATTTTGTAAAATTGCTCCTGAAAGGATGTAATTATTTAAAAGGCATATCGGTTCATAACGGTTCTAATTTTAATAATTTGTTTTGGGCGGGGATGATGTCGGTATGGCAATTCTTAGATACCGGTGATAACTTCCTGCATTTCAAATATAGATTTTATTTGTATATAATTAAAACAAAGCGATATCGGTCATTTAGAGTTAGAATTATCGCTTTCATTGCAATTCTTACATTTTTAAGAGAGATCCTTTATGGCATGTAAATATTAAAGTCTATTTAGCGCATTTGAATTCCAGTCTTTAATTGTATAGTGGGTTCTTGTATATTTATTTATTTATTCATAGTTGAAATGAGTAATTGTTATGGTAAACGTTTCTCTCAGTTTACTTGGTATATTTTAATTTGCGAAACCCCATATCATTAAGAAAGAAGTCATATCCTCAGTTTGTCTAGAAAACGAAATGACGCTGTTTTTTGAAAAGAAATTTTTGCATGATCATTCCTTCCATTTCATTTCTCAGATCCAATCAGCCGTC
Organism: Potamilus streckersoni; assembly: GCA_016746295.1. NCBI lineage: Eukaryota > Metazoa > Mollusca > Bivalvia > Unionida > Unionidae > Potamilus > Potamilus streckersoni. The sequence goes on along the minus strand of JAEAOA010002356.1, from coordinate 109,048 downwards.
CTTATTATACACAGGAAACAGTGGTGGTAGAAGGGTATACCATCCCAAGTGGATCACATGTCTTGTTCCACACATACTCCGCACACATGGATCACACATACTGGAAACGTCCTCATGAGTTCCGTCCAAAGCACTTTCTCGATATGGCAGGAAATCTTACAAAGCATGAAGCTTTCTTCCCTTTTGGAATAGGTAACTTGTTTTCTACCTTAGTTTTTAGGGCTCAACCATGTCCTTAGTGATGCAAAATTCCAGCAAGTTAAAAATTCCCTTTTCATACAATATGGCAAAATTATCGAACACATTTCCTTGCAAAAATCATAAATACAACATAAATCAGATAAATTTGGAATTGTTTCCCAATTTTGAGGACTTTGAAATTTTTGTTAGAAAGTGATAGAATGGACTCTTCACCGATTTCTTTCACGTGTCTAAACTTAACCTGATAAGTAGATTAGCGATATAAGGCAAAACTAATCCCTTTCCTAAAAAGGAAGTCTATTCCATACAGTGTACTGCGAAATCGAGTTGATCGACCCTGATAAATTATGCCACACCAAATCCGTCGTCCATTCTTGTCCATGACTCTTTTCAAGCCAATAAATGATACAGAACATTCATGCATACATTTTTTTAACCATATTAATTTAAAGTCGACATTTTAATTTAAAACAGTTTAAAAGTATACTGTACACCAGAAGCCACAAAATTTCCAATAAATGAAATCAATTGTCGTATATATTGTGACAAGGCTTTCTAATCACAAAGAATGTTACGTGTGTAATTACTATTCACGATGAAACTAAATACATTGGTTGAGGTGTGTAAAAAGTTTTATAAACCAGTAAACTTCACATTGACTTTCTCAAGTAGACGTGAATATGATAAGCTTGATGGCTTAAAAATCTTCCTATAATCGAAGCCATGGTCTATATTTGTTTTATTACATTTATCTGGGACAAAATATAGACCTTTAAATTGTCTCGGAAAAGAGATAATTGCTACTTCATCTGCATGATGCATGCACTTACGTTGTGACTGAATGAGATATGATAGTACTATGTGATGAATTAATGCAATCACATGAAGTCAGTTTATAAACATTTCTTATAAGAATTATCTAATAATAGCTGATAGCTAAAGTTTGAACCACATCAAAGGTATCAATATTTTACACAGATACTGAAAAAGATATAAAATCTGATAAATGAGTGAGCATACAGTTTTATTAAGCCAGAAGAATCATTAAGGATTTCGCATGTTTGAACCTTTGTCATGTTGTTAGCAAATACATTTATTAATCTCACGTACATTTCGAAAATCTTTTTCATTTAAAATATTAAGAAACTATGTATACAGGACTTTCTTAAGGTATACAATGTTACTTCAAATCGTGAATGTTCATGAATTTTAAACGCGTTTATTAATTCAACGTGGTTGTTAGTTTTCATTCTACAACTATGGCTTTTACATACCTAATGAATGTTGCATATGTAGTCATGAACATGATGCCACATTCCATTTAGTCGTGTTCAACCAGCCACAGTATTTTGTCAATCAAACGAGATTTCACTGAGGAACGCAAGAATCTGGTGAAACAAGAAAATATGTCATTTAGACTTTGTGGCTTCGGGGCATCATCTTCTTATTGCATATCAACACAAACAACAGAGTAAAAAGGAGAGTTCAAAGTCAAGATGACAATACTATGAATTGATAATACTTTCTCATACACGCTTTTTTGTTTATCACTTATATCTATAATGGACACTACACACCATTCTGTTATAAATATTACAACATTATTTCGATTGAAATTAAATTTTACTTTGCAGGTCCTCGGTCGTGCACAGGCGAAGCGTTTGCATCCCAAACTGTGTTCTTATTCGTCAGTAATATGCTGCAAAGGTTTCAGTTCATGAGTCCTGTAGGCGAGCAAGCGCCATCGGCTGAAAGAGACCACGTGGCCAGCCGATATCCGGATAATTTTGCCCTCTGTGCCATACCATCTGAACTTTAAGACGATCAATCTATTTAAGGGTTGGCGTCAATATGATTTGTCATTTGAGAGGATGATACAGAAATCAGTTTTGATTTTGTTTGCACTTGATGGAAATGAGTGCATTTTATCTTTTGCTAGACGAAGAACAGACGATTCTTGGTAACAGATAGCTGCTTAATATTTAATAAACCTGTCTGTAAGCACTGACATGGATATTTATGAAATTAGGTGACATGTATTTTTATTTCAAAAGCTTGTTGACTTTATGCTGTCCTGCATGTGTTGTTGGTTGTGAGCACTTTATGACTTTTATATTCATCAGATTTGAGGCTAATTAGTTGGTTTGTTTTGTGATCAATAAGTTTTCTGATTTAAAAAGAAGCAATATATATATATATATATATATATATATATATATATATATATATATATATATATATATATATATATATATATATATATATATATATATATGTGTGTGTGTGTGCAATTTTATTTTAGAAATCTTGAGTTTGTTGTTATAAATCAACCCTCGAGAGGCAATGATCTTCAGTAACCCGTAATGAGTATTTAAATCTGGACTTTCGGCACATATCTGGATGAGTTAGGTATTCCCGTAGGGTCTGTGCTTTTGAATAGTTGGAATAAAACTTGTAATGTCATAAAATGAAAGGTAAGAAAGCATCTGGAATGGTTGAAGCCAGGTTTGAGCGTAAAATTTCTTTGATATAGATAATATCAAAGGTTGTTTCCAAGTTAGAACCACTAAAAATGAAAGCTAACACGTGTCCTCAATTTTCTGGTTTGAAGCATATGTTCATTATTATCATAACAAACTTGTAAGTTCATAAGACTACGTTACATGTTTCAGATTAAAACTTGAATTTGATATAAACCCAAAATTCAAAAATACTGACGCTACATGGAAAGCGTTTTGTAAATTAGACTCCAGTTCGGATTACGGGCATATCAGTCATCGAGAATATGATGCGATCATTTAAATGCTAAATTTATACATATCTTGAAGATGTTTGGATAGATGTGCTTGCCAAGGTGTATGTGTACTTACATAAAATAAATATTATGACATTTTTAAAATAGAATCCAGTGTTCATTAAAACGTTAAAATGCAATTGCTAAATTTAAGTGCGCTTAAATTGCGTTCATATTCAACTGCATCTAGTTGTGCCGACTGCAGAATAGTGTGCAAAAGTGTCACAAAATGTCATAAAAGGACAGGATGGTTTGTTTTAAAGCTAGATATAATTTAATGGCGCTCAATTTTAAATTCTAAAATTTCTATATTTGCATGTTTTCACATGTTTAATATTTGAATCGATACCAAGAGAGAAACTTAGAAATTAGCCTGACCTCTAATTAAAGTCTAATTCAAAAGTGAGCCGCAAACTATTTTGAAGTAAACAACAATACCTAAGATAACTAAGAAGCAAAACTTGAATCAGGAAGAGGTCCAAATGCTCACTTCTAGAATGTTCTAAGATGTCAGCAAGATAATGTCTTTTGCTAAAATTATAATAAAATGCATGGCAAACAAAAGGAACACTATTTTGCACTCAAAAGGCCAAGGACAAAATATAGATTTATTTAAAATATAATCATTAGGAAAGGTTAACAAATAGTACAAATTAAATATACATAATCAAATAATTTTCTGACATTTTCAACAATAGTTCTGCAACTAATTGTCAAAAAACATGGTGGAAATAATTCTTGACATTTTGGTCTATTTCAGGCCATTGTAGTGCCCGCTTGAAATGGAAAATATAATTTTAGAGAATACGCAAGCAAAGGTACAGATTATATAGCAGGAATGAGAAGGATGTATTTGCATTTTTTTTAAATGTGGAACCATACTTAGAAAATTTGGAAAATTTGTCAAGTTAAAAAGTCTCCGTGTCATTTGAAGCAAAAGCTGATTATCGTCATGTGTTATGAAAATGGCACATCAAAACTAAACTACAACAATATAACCAAAGTAGGCAATGCCATGAATATTTTATTTCATGTACCAAATACTACATTTAGATGAGAGCATTAGTTGAACACCAAATTACTTCTTGTCGAGATAAAGAATTTAACCTTGCATGCAGATGGGTTTGAATACATACAAATACATAAAATTACTTAGTGGGTAAAGAAGAAATTGATGTTGACATTACATGTAAAATGATTTTTGTTTACATGCTATAGAATCATTTAGCAATACTACTTCTGATAATCACCGTAGACAATCGTATTATAATTTATACACGAATACTCGTTGGTTTGATGGAGGCTGCATATTTATCAGATAATGACAGGATGTAAATGGTTTCATACTTAATTTTAATCTAACAGAAAATCTATAAGAAATCAACGATAAATTTAATAAGATTTGTCAGGTTGACTAAATCGGAGAAAGATTATTCATACCGTTAATCTTGATCTGATTAAGATGACTAATATTAATTTGGGATGAAGAATTTTTTAAATATTAATCTCGCATTGGATACATGGCTCAAACAGTAAAAGTATATCATGCTTAAATGAACTTGACACATTAAAATTATACTAGAGTTTACCGTTCAACAACAGAAACGCATGTATAATCATAAGACATACCTACTGATGTAATGCACAATTAAATCTGTTCTAAAAGCTTAGACAATCTTAAGGAATTAGATCTTCTTTGTGGTCTATACTGCAATTTTCAGAGTATCATATCATTTAAATAGGGATGTTAAGAAGACTAAATCGTGGACAGTACCGCCAAGTATATTCCTTTTCGTATGTGTTGCCTATTACATATCTATATAAAACGTACAATTTTATTCATGATGGAGGTATTGATTGATTTAGGTCTTTTAAGATTATTGAAGTGAAATCTCAGAATTAGTCTGTGATATAGAAAAACCGAAATTGCTGCTAAAATATATACAGATGAAGAGAAAGATTTTTATTCTAATACATATGCAATATTAAGAAAATCAAATAAACCAAGGAAAGAGATAATTATTGCATAATGGTAAATCTCGTGACCCTGCTTTCAACATATGTAATCTAAATTACGGACATTAAAATGAACTCCCTTATCCAATCATGCATAATCTGTGTGGTTATGATTCACTTAGCTTCACCAACACGTCGGCTAAAAGGATTTTGAGATAAAGAATCAATCATACCCATTTACTATGAAAATTATAAAATTTTCTGCATGGATTTCATAGCTATAATTGTGAAAAAAGAACGGGCAGAGATTTAAAATCAAACTATTAAATTTTTAGATGGCTTTACATTTACGTGATAGTCTCTATATACTCGTGGAGAGAATCTAAGATATGATAATTTTGTAAGACTTGAAAGACCCTTTATGAACATGGTACCTAATTATTCGATGAAGACATTTCGTAAGTAAAGTTTGAACAAGTTGGTGTTGGAAAATTATATTCCAGTCTTACAGAATCGGAAATTAGATAAGTGGATTCTTGGTATGCAAAATATACGTCGAGTTTGTTTTATTGAAACTGAAAACATAAAAGTGTTGACAATTATCTAACAAATGATTCTAAGCAGTTTGGTTACAGCTTTTGAAAATTCAGTATTGTACGTTAATAACAATGTCCTTCATCTAGCAGTGTGTTAATACCTTGTACCTGCATTAAACCATGCTGCAAGTTTAAAAAGCATATGATTCCTATTGTTTACATGCTATGATACTTTTCTGATCGTATAATCAGGAGTTAGAGGTGTCCGTATGATAGAGGATAGATATGCTACAGTAATTCGTGAGTCCTTCTTGAAGATATTTCAGCTATAGATGATGGAGAATATGATAGACGAAGGCCAATGTCATTTGCTGTACACCTAGATACTACGCATTTATATGGTTTGGGAGACATATACACCTAGATATTACTAATTTATATGGTTTGGGAGACTTATACACCTAGATATTACTAATTTATATGGTTTGGGAGACATATACACCTAGATATTACGCATTTATATGGTTTGGATGACATATACACCTAGATATTACTAATTTATATGGTTTGGGATACTTATACACCTAGATATTACTAATTTATATGGTTTGGGAGACTTATACACCTAGATATTACGCATTTATATGGTTTGGAAGACTTATACACCTAGATACTACGCATTTATATGGTTTGGGAGACTTATACACCTAGATACTACGCATTTATATGGTTTGGGAGACATATACAGCTAGATATTACTAATTTATATGGTTTGGGAGACATACACCTAGATATTACTAATTTATATGGTTTGGGAGACTTATACACCTAGACATTACGCATTTATATGGTTTGGATGACATATACAACTAGATATTACGCATATTGTTTGTGTGACATATACAACTAGATATTACGCATTTATATTGTTTGTGTGACATATACAACTAGATACTACACATTTGTATGGTTTGAGAGACATATATACCTAGATATTACACATTTACACATTGTCTGAGTCAAAATTGTTGTGATTGGAAAATCCCACTACATAGGTAGTTAGTACAAAGGACTTAACAAACACGGTAACGATATTTTCTTACTGAGAGAATAGTTTGAGAGCATAATATCTGATTGGAACTGACATAAATCGCATACCTGTTATGAAGAAATTTCAATAATACAACAAGCAAACTGGATAATGCGCTTATGACCTCAGAAAGACAGTTACTGATTGATATTTTGAATGCTCATGGGTAGAACACATGGTCGACTCGTGAAAAAAAAATATTAGACCTAGTCGTGGGTCTAATTGCCAGGTAAATTCGTATACATTCATAGCCCATTAAACAAAACCGTCCACAATTAGTTTTGTTCAATAAAAAAGTGCACTGAAAATTATATAATCTTATCGAACTGCTACAATTGAAACAAAATGGTGAGGAGATCAGTTACGTTAAATCCAAGGATTATAAAGGAAATTAGAAAAACTAGTTCGTAGAAGAAACCTCATTAAAAAGCGAATAATACCGGTAGTGAAAAATAAAGAATAAAATTCAACAATTACGACCAAAATTAATAAAAATATTAAATAGTCAAATAAAAAGAATCAACATGATAGGAAACCAAACCATAAATAATTATGAAAATACAACATCTAGAACAAGCATTATAGGGTATTCTTTCACGTAAGACAAATATATAATTAGTAGAAACAGTTAAAGAGAAGGCTGAAACAATGAAAACTGAATTGTTTAGTTTATTTATCCACTTCTGGGACATGACTTCACTATGTATATTTCTAAGGGAACAAAAAAATGAATGAAATATTAGCAACGAGTTAAGGAATTCCAACACTGATACTTAATTTAAGCCCGTTAAAAGTTTGTTGACCAGATGAGATACATTAAGTACTTACGGAGCTATCTTATTAAATGGCACAGTTTATTTAGACATTTGCAATATCGTGAAGAATTGGTCTCGAACACGTTTATACCTACTGTTAAGTAAAATGATCTGACTCGTTTATGTTCTTTGCAAAGTGTTGGAATATATTGTCTGCTTTAACATGCTGAATATCATAATCTTAATAACATATTTGATAAACAACATGGCTTCCCGAAACTACACGGCTTCGCATATGAACTGTGTTGCGTTATTAAGGATTGGGATAACATTTGTATAACAGTGACCAAGTAGATATTGTTGTATTTGACTTTGACAAAAAACCTCTACACTGAGAGACCTTTATGTTTTGGGAAATAATATGTGATGGTTACAAATAAGGATGGTCCAACATAGTTTCTGGAGAACATCATGATACAGTACTTGAAGTAATGCCTTCATCTCGGCAAATCGCTTACATGATTCTGATTAATTTTATCCCTTGCAGACGAATGTGTGTGCTACAAGAGTTAGCATTGTATCCTCTTTGAATGATAGCGTGAAGTCAGATATGACATTGCAATTGATAGACGCATCAGCTTTGCTCTTTTACAAAGAGATGGCGACAATTTACAAAAGACTGGAGATGTTATTGATAAGAATGTAGATTTGATCGTTTATATCTTGTTTATCTTCCGTCTTATTTAAGCAAAAAAAGCATAAAACGTTTTCACTAATTTAAGATAAGATACATTGAACCAGTTAAACGAGTTGTACAAACATTCTCAAAAAAGATAAACAATAACACCATGAAAAGTAGAACCTTTCAAAACTGTAAATGAATTGTCATGGATCTTTTTAACTTGATTTGATATATAATTTGATGGAAAAGTCTTGTTGGTTAGATTGTAATTATTTACGTACGTAACAGATTCATACATCTATAATAGCCAATGAAAGTTCATTTCTTCTACTTTGTATGTCCGGTTTTTTAGTTTATATAATTGAAACATTTTAGGAATACAAATTATGTACATAAAGGTAGCTCTAAAATAAATGAGTCAAACCCAGAAAATATACATTACATTCCACTTGATGTCCTGTAGTCATCTTGTAACTTCACTTAGAATACATCTAAATCATTACAGTCCAACTGTTCTTACCAGAGTAGTAAGTGCAATAATGAAATAACCGATAAACACCCTAAACTGATAAGCATCTAATCCGTTTGCTTGATTTTCTTTTAATTCATTTGTTATAACACTTCATCATTTAAAGTGTCCCTTTATATATTATTATTAATGTTTTTTCAGTTTTTATTCGCATTTCTTTACATTCTGTTCTTTTTAATTCAAGAATATCAAAGAAATAAGGACACTATTTTACTATTTTTATATTTCAAACCTCCTACCATAACTCTCAGTTGTGGTTCATATTTTTATATATTGAAATAGTTGAAATAACAGAGGGTGTTACAAAAAACGCCATGCAGACAGTATGTTTATGTTTTCAAAATCATGCAGATTAGCAGACATTTTTGTGATGCCGTTAGCCCATGATAGTATTGTTTGCGTCCATAGAAAACATAAAGGCACTATTGCTCTGCTCGTGGACTCAACATCATGCATATGCGATGGATGCTTTAACAGTCTCGAAGAAGGAATATTTTTAGGTATGAATATATATCTAAATCTGCTTAATAGCCACAGTTCTAGATCAAATCCTATTTCCAGATAACCTTGTCAACCCCACTGTTTCCCATTATGCATGTTTACCTGTAGCTGTTACAACTCTGGATTAATGCACATTGTAATTTCAAAGTTTAAATAAATAAAATTTTATTCAGAAATACAAATTTTATAAATCAGGGTATGTTGTAGTAATATTAAGAACGTGAAATTACATAGGATATATCAATAGATGCATACGTGTGTTGATAATTACTAATAATAATCTTAATAATAAGACTTATTGACTACTTTGGGTTAATTTCTTATTGGTTGGTTTGGCTTGGGCGGTTCTAGAAGAACTTGGTAATTTTCCATTGGATGAGTTAGATTAAACGAGTGTGATGTTTGAAAAGTTGAGCTGAGTAGTATGATATGTCAGGTGGGATATATTGCGAAACATAGTTGTAATAGACGCTTTAAAGGTGTGCATAAGAAGATAAATGAGATATTAGATTACTAATTTGGAGTCATTATTACTTTTTGTGTCCCTTTTGTAACATCAAGTCAAAAGACATATTTTATGTTATACTTAGATATTATTTGAGAGGGAAAACATTTGTTTGGACTCTTAAGTGCATATAGAAAGTGTTCATCTTTTTGTACAACAATATTATTTTGGAACTATTTTGGGATTATTATAGAGGAATTGGGGACAACGCCATTTTGACAAAGTCACGATTCTTAGCGGACCAAAACATTTCTGGTTCGGAAGTTTATGCGTAACGTTTCATTCTTGTGGTTTTAATGCAAGTCTGGGGAATTATTTTGGATTTACTTCATAAGAACGTAAGTTTCTGTCACATTTTTTATAATATTGATAATTAAATTCTTTTTCATGTTTTACTAAACAACTTTCTCTCGATTCTTCTGTTACTAAGTTTGGCACGATATATATGTATGCGTGTGTATAAGTGTGTACTATTTTCTCTTGGAAGAGGATGCTTTGAAAGAAACAGTACACCACCTTCATTCATCAGATTTATCAAAGACTGATAGAACTAATCATCGGGATAATACTATTGCCACATGTGATTTTCCAGAAGAAAAATAAAATCAATTTTCGTCATCAAATATATTTATCGGGTGGGATACAAATTCTCCGACTTATCTTGCTTCTTTGTAATCATTCAACAGGTAATATTGATTTTTCTTAACCGGACACCTGATGATGCAGTTAAAAGACTTGCTGCCCATATGTGTGACAATAAACAATTACTAGAAATATTTCCCGTTGTAGGCATAAAATGAAACCAAGCAGGAATTGTGTGTAAAATAACTAATACTGACGATATAATGGACATCAAAGCAACTATAGGGCATGATATGGCAGTGCTGGTGTAAGGTTCCTGGTCATTTAGGTTGTGTGTATTACTGGTAAAAACAAAATTATAAAAAGGAAACCCACTGTCGTAATTGGATTGCTACTCCGTTATCTAAGCTAAGCTCGAAAAAAGTAACAATAACATTTCGTTATGGTGTTTCAAACAAACGTCCCATTCTTCAGTTATACATCGAGTAATCCATCAGACAATCTCACTTTCTACTGATATTTTTTCGAAATTAGGTCTCAGTTAAGGCGCTTAATATAAGAGGGAAAGAAAACGTACAGTTAGAGTGGTGATCGACCCCAGGACCTTCGTCACTATAAATGTCTGCTCGTGCGAGATAAAGAGGCAACAAACTCTAATCAGCATCAAAATGTAAGTCAGGCATGAGAAGGTATAATTAATCTATTGACAAAGCTACATCTACATCTGAACAGTTAAAGTTTTCTTTTTACATTTAACACCTTTGTTTAACTTAAAGTGTTTCTTGTTTAAATATGACGATGTTCTTTTGTACATGTTGTATAAAAAGCTCCATACCTCTAATGAGCTTTTGCAGTGCTAGAACAAGCAGGATTAAATGCAGAGTGACAACAGTTGTTACTTTCAGCTTCAGAAACATTGATCATCTGGCAATTTACGGGGAAAGATTAAAACTTAATAGAAAGCTTCTATGAGGTTAGAGAAATCGTTTTCTCTATAGATACAGCCATTAAAATCCTAATTTATTATCTAATTACGACGGAAACAAAGTCCTATTAATCAGATATTTATAATACTTCATTAGAGCCTTTAATCATCATTAATTTTCCGATTTCAGTCTCTTTATTAGTGAAACTCGTGTTCGAATTATCAGTAATGTACACGTGCTATATACTTCTTAAACAAATGAACATGTGCGAGTGCATTTGCTACTTACGATGGGAATGAGTGAAGGAAACAGATGGTATCAGTGAATTTTATTACTTCAACTGCCACAGATTTAGACATGTAAATAAGATAACAAATTACGATGCCGTTTCTTTTAACTTGACCCATTGGATTAGTATGCAAGGAACAAAAATACACTATTAAATGTCAAGCTTATCTTTTGTATGCACGCTTATGTGACGTATTTGTGCTTTATGTGTGAGAGATATTCTACCTCTCTAAAAAGCAATTTATATAAGGTATTGAAAGTGATATATGAATAAAGCTCAGACCAGTCTATCTGAACGTTTTTGCCCAGTTCGCGCTATAAAGCCAATAGTAATTCAATTAGGCCTACATATTTGAAACTGTTTACAATCATTGCCCGCAGCTCCCGTACACATCGACCTATTGGTAACAAAATAAAAATTTCATTGTCGAATGCTTTAGAGGTTTCAGTGTGGTGAACCAAAGAAATATTTGCCCGCAGCTCCCGTACACATCGACCTATTGGCAACAAAATGTAAATTTCATTGTCGAATGCTTTAGAGGTTTCAGTGTGGTGAACCAATAAAATAAAGAAAATTCAAGGAAATGTGTATTAGTGTAGTGGCGACTTATTGAATTGCGTGATTTAATGAACAAATAGACCATGCTGATAATCTGGGTTGAAATAGATCACCCTAGAGGCTAGACGGTCTGGATAGAAACATGCTTGCCAGTCGGGGTGGAAATAGTTCATCCTTGATTGTCTGGGTAGAAACAGGTCATGCTGGCCAGTTGGGGTGGAAATAGTTCATCCTTGATAGTCTGAGAAAAAACAGGTCATGCTGGACAGTCTGTGTAGAAATATATCATCTTAGACAGTCTGGGTAGAAACAGGTCATGCTGGACAGTCAGGGTGTAAATAGTTCATCCTGACAGTTTAGATAGAAACAGGTCATCTTAGAAACAGGTTATTATGAACAGCATTGGTAGAAATAGGACGGTTCAGGTAGAAATAGAATGTGCTGGACGGGTGGTCAGAATTAAATAATTTTGTGCTGCCTGGATAAAAATGAATCATCTTGGATAGTCCAAATATAAATAGATCATAACGGAAGGTCTGGGTAGAGATAGATCATTCTGGCTTGTCCGGGTAGAAATAGGTCATCATGGACAGTCCGGGTAGAAATAGGTCATCATGGGCAGTCCGGGTGGAAAAAGGTCATCATGGACAGTCCGGGTAGAAATAGGTCATCATGGACAGTCCGGGTAGAAATAGGTCATCATGGACGGTCCGGGTAGAAATAGGTCATCATGGACAGTCCGGGTAGAAATAAGTCATCATGGACAGTCCGGGTGGAAATAGATCATCATGGACGATCTGGGTAGAAATAGGTCATCATTGACGGTCCGGGTAGAAATAGGTCATCATTGACGGTCCGGGTAGAAATAGGTCATCATGGACGGTCCGGGTGGAAAAAGATCATCCTGACGGTCTGGATAGAAACAGGTCAAGCTTTGGCTGGAAATAGATAATCGATATTCTGGGTAGAAACAGGTCATTTATGATGGCATGGGTAAGTTTGAAAGACGTTATATGGATTACAGATAGAACAGCGTGATACTACCTCAGTTTAGTCTAATATTAGTATTTGGAAGCAATTAAGGACCATTATTCTCATTCAGCTTTAACGGAACATCTCTCTTAAGTCAGTACAAGAAAATGAAGGAAGGAAAAGAACAATATATAATATTTTCATGATTTAATATTTTTTTCTTTCCACTTTGCCTGAAATTTCTTTCATCTTTATGAACACATCATGTGACAGTACTTTACCTGGTAAATACAGTTATGTCTTTATTTTATAAATTTCACAAAAAACAATTTTTCTGTGAATTTCTTCAATATTTCACTCAAAAACATTCATCTGCAAAACAATATATGAAGGACTAGTTGATCTATTTTCAAAATACATATTCGCTACAAACATAATTTGACTGGCTTGATACAAAATTAAAAGAAATCAGTTTTGAAAAAAATAGTTAATTTAAAGCACATTAAGAAAATAAGACGTTGGCACAGGATTCCGTGATTCACGGGAACACCATGAACATATTCCAAGCAGAATCTTAGGCAGAAGGACAAAAGGTTACCATTGAGCCCGAAACTATAACCCAGGAGGACAGAGGTGAGATGTTCTTGGTCTATACAGAGTTAAGAGCCATAGACCATGCTGCCACACGGGGCAAATTGGACAAGCTGTAAATAGCAAAGTCACTTGTGTAACAGAAAATTAGTGAATGTGACCTAAATTTTGAGCTGGTCAGGAATGATGGGTAAATTGCTCGAGGACCTAATGCCAGATGCTTGATTCAGATGTTGTGAAACAAAGTTTTACGCATAAATAAAGACCAATTATGGCATTGATGACGTGGACAGCGCTGACAGGCCTAACGACAGCGACAACGTGGACAGCGCTGAGAGAGAGAGAGAGAGAGAGAGAGAGAGAGAGAGAGAGAGAGAGAGAGAGAGAGAGAGAGAGAGAGAGAGAGAGAGAGAGAGAGAGAGAGAGATTCAAAATTTAAAGCGCAGCGCTTAGGAATCTACAAAATTGTGCAGTGTAGAATATATGTAAAATGAAGGAATGGAATCAACAACCCTCAAAGAAAAGATTCATTTAAATTCAAATATTTTTAAATCAATTTTGGCGCAAAAAGAAAGTATTGAATTTTCGAACAAAAGCTGATTACAGATTTCTTTTATGTAGCTTTAAATGATACAAATCTTCGTTTTCCTTATCTATATTGATATATCATATAACAAATGGTATTTGAAGTGGAAAAAAGTGATTTAGTTTAAAACCTAAGTATTTTAAAATTTGCTAATTATATGTTAGCAATTGCAGCACTAGAGATGTAAAAAAAACTTTAAAGTGGAACTTCAAAACCATTTACATTCTCCACATCTTTGAATTCCCGCTCTACAGCACTCTCAGAATATTTTCTTGCGCATCAATGTTTCAAGAAAAATTTAGCTGGAACTATCATATATTGAAATCAGTATATTAATCCGTCAAATAATGAATCATTTAGCCAACTCGTTGATCGATCGATCAATCGCTACGGTTTACAGACTTCTCTCTGAATACATACATACATACATACATACATACATACATACATACATACATACATACATACATACATACATACATGCATGCATGCATGCATGCATGCATGCATGCATGCACGCACGCACGCACGCACGCACGCACGCACGCACGCACGCACGCACGCACGCACACACACACACACACACACACACACACACACATACATACATACATACATACATACATACATACATACATACATACATACATACATACATACATACATACATACATACATACATACATACATACATACATACATACATATGTATTAAGATGTTAGGTACGTTGGTCAGTTGATAAAATATTTATAATATATTGTATATACGTATAGACATATTTATAATTCAGCCATTATCACAAGAATTTATATGCAAGACAACGAAAGAATATACGTGCAGCTAATGCCGATTAAATCAGATCCTTGTGTTATTGTAGTTTGTCACTGTGCTAACAAATTGAATCATCCGTTAATTCAATTTCTCCAATGGGTGCTAATTCCATGTAAATCAATACAGGACTCCGTATGATACATGATATCACTTGCTATTGATTTATCCATGGGAAGCAAGAACCTTTCACTGTTTAACTTCAAACGTACGTTCTGCATATAGGAGGAAGTGCATGTGTTATTGCCATCAATTAGACTAATTACAGGAATAACTATGTTATGACATCAAATACTGGATGCACTAATGCTATATATAGTTCGTGACGAGACAGAGAAACATAATTACATGATCTTGGAACGGATATTCAGAAGAGGAAAAAGAAATTCCGCAGTATTTTAGGATTCAGTATTTGATGCTGTCAATTAGAAAGCGCCTTTAGCGACGTTTACATTCACATGTTTGAATTTCATCAACGCAGTTCGATTCTAAGACTGATACTAATTCGCTTGTTGCTGAATGATAATTAATGCTAGAGAGATTGGAATATATGTACTCACTATATTTACCCCACGTCAAAATCACAATGTATTTTTCTGTCCAAAATGTATTTTGCTGAAATTATATTTCGAGTGTGAGAAGATATTGACAGGTAGTATTAAACGAAGAAAACGCAGAGTGCCTGAAGTAGGAACATGAACACTCGTAATTTTGAGATCATGGGGGATAGAACTCAATGCTTAGTAGCAAAGGATTTGGAAAATGGGGATAATGATGTCTTGGACAGAAACTTAGTTCCTGAAACTGAATCAAATGGAATTCTTGGAGAAGTTTCGTCGACTGAAGCAACCAGTGAGGTTAGGGACTTAACAAAAGACACATTTAATACTGAGGTTTGTGATTGTAGACTCAGCTTAAAGGATTCTAGCGTGATCATAGAATCAACTAAAAAAGGGCCAGTTCATGAGGTAGGTCATACCAAACTGGATAATATAGGCGCAAGAAATGACACTGGGTGCCAGAAAAAGAGCACGGTGTACTCGTGCGAAAATGTAGAACGTTTATCGGCCAGGCGTAATGCACTGTGTGACCCTTTTAAACTCCTGATTCCACAGGAAATGCGAGAACGTCTTGAACAGGAGACTGAGCGCCGGCGATCTTCTGTCCTGCACAGAGTGACTGCGTTTTGTGTTGTCAAGCTGTCTATTCCTACTGAGGAATATCTCGTTTGAGTAGCTGACATCTTTCTGCTGTAGTACAAATGTGAAACAACAGTGTATAACGCTGACGACTTTGTGGCTAATTCTGAATAAAATGTGATTTTATCAATAGTACTCTCTACCATACAAATTTATTTTCTCAAGCTGACAAAGATATATCTGTGAATATTTATGGGTAAATGACGACTTCGCGAATTTTATTGAAAATGGTCCTTCGAATTACGACTCGGGAATATCTCATGAATTATATAAACATATTAGAGATCGATACATAACTGAATATTCTTACCAAAAATGAATATTACTAGAAATGGTTTTGCAAATAAAATATGCTAAATTTCAAATCAAGAAAACAATGGCAGTGTAATCGTCGTATTCCTCAAGCTTAGCTCAGCATTTGTGTTTTCATTTGTTAACATCAAACAATTTGCAAACATGCTGTGTCTCTATTGATCATGCATATGTAAATATAACAAACTGGAAACGTTCTTTTGCTTTATCTTAAAGCACTAGAAGCACTTGGACAATGTGGAAGCATTATTATTATTATTATTATTATTATTATTATTATTATTATTATTATTATTATTATTATTATTATTATTATTATTATTATTATTATTTAGTTCAAGAAGATCAGCTGAGTTTTACTGGTTTGTATATTTCTAAAGAAAGTAAGATGTTGACACTTTTGTTAGATTCTCTTACATTCTGTATTTGATTTGCTTAATTTGTCCCCGGCAACCGAGTTATCGAACGTGCTCAGCGTTTAAGATCACTCGCATCTCACCTCTGTCCGCATAGTTTCGAATATAGGCTCAAGCAACGTGGGTATGCGAGAAACTTTTACTAATAGCTTCTCTTGGATCGGTGGTTCGCTCTTTGTATTCCTCCAGGAAATATAATTGCGATTTAAAAGGTTGTGAGTTCAGTCAATTAATTCAATCTCTTGGTCATTCTAATATAGACAGTAAAAATTTGTGTGATGTTTTCTACAGTTGACACAGGGTTGCCAGGTAATAATGTTCCAATCGTAAGAACGAAGGGACGTATGTATAGAATTTGATCTCCATGACTTTAATATTATGATCATTCTAAAAGATTTTTTACATTCTCAATTTCACCGCAAGAGCAATTTTTATTATTAGATATATGATTCGTATATTAATCGTAACTTAAATTTCTACTATTCGTTCTTAGCCTAGCAGACATAATTATCATCAGCCTTATAGTAACATAGAGTGTGGTTTTCTCGCGGTTCGAATAGGCTTTTAACTTAAATATGGAAGGATTGTTTCACACTTAAACAGACAGCGAGTTCGATATTCGAACGACAGTTTTCAGCACAAGATAGATTATACATGGCAGCCAATATAAATAGTGGAGGAAGAACTTGGGAAAACCCCGAAAAGAACCACCGACACACGAGAAGCTGCTAGCAAGCTTTCTCACATACCGACATTGGCCGAACACGAGACTCGAACCCACGCAGACAGAGGTGAGATGGCAATGATCTGTAAGGTTGGGTGCTTCAGACCATTCGTCCACTCGGGGCCCCCAGTTTTGTGTTACTTGTATTGTTATAATTATAGTGATTTATAGTAGTTGTACTGCTTTAGTGTTTAGACGCTCAGTTGGTATAGCAGTCATATGTTGTATGAGAGAGAGAGAGAGAGAGAGAGAGAGAGAGAGAGAGAGAGAGAGAGAGAGAGAGAGAGAGAGAGAGAGAGAGAGAGAGAGAGAGAGAGAGAGAGAGAGAGAGAAAATTGCAATAAATATTGGGTATAAATGAGACAAAAGTTTGTTGTGCTGGTTACTTTATTGACAATCCTCAAGAAATACATAATTTCGCATATAATTAATTTTTTTACAAGTTCCTTATCATAAATCTTACTATTATTTTCTACTTTGGGAGACCGCAATTTATGTTGAATTAACAATTGGCAAATCTTTCACCCTGCCCAGTCAATATGATCGTATTCAGAAGCGGTGGAGATTTGAGTAATGAAAGTAGTATTATGAGGGAAACAAATCCAAACCGCATCTAGATATACATTCATAGGATTATTTTTCACTCCTAGGCGTATCTGGACGAAAGTAAGGTATGAATTATCAATACAAGCAAATAAGTATCTACATACACTGAGAATTATTCAAAATAAGTTGAGAAAATTTTGTGAGACAAAGACTTTCAAACTATTTAAAGCACTCATCACACCAACATTAACTTTTATTATATGCTCAGTTTTCTCTCCGTTAATATTACATTGTCAGAATAGTTCAGTATTTTACGATATCGCACCCTCGCGCTTATTTCATAATGAATTCACGAGAATAAAGGAACTACTGTATATTGTGAACAAACCATTTGTTTCTGAATGAACTAAAGTTGATGTTTCATGGACTACCACACATTAGCATATTTGGCACATTCCGCATTAACATCTTGATACAAAGTTTCACATTTTTGCTAACTATAGATGTCAGACAGGGTCCGTACAAATAACATTCGTTATAATACAACTGTCTTCATTAGCTGCTAACAAAAATGGCAAAACTATACTTACAATTTTACATCCTGAATTTCCTCAAAATGTACTTTATTCGTTCTGCAAATCCGAATTACATGAGCGATTTCATAGGTTCTCAAGGTCGATCATACATTCGGAAATTGTACTGTAAATTTCGAGTATATTCCAAGTGTAGTTACATCCTCCTTGCTGCACTCAAAATGAAATAAACATTAAATTCCACGGCGTCTTTTCGATAATTCTAATTGAATGACATCATATTTTCCCCACATTATGATTTTAATCATTAAATGACAGAAAAGAAACACGCATGCCGATGTCCAGTGCCATTTTGAGAAGTTTATGGGCCCTAGGCACTAACTCTAATCTTAAAAGTCACCATAATTGTGCCTCAGTTTTCAGTCTCATATACAGAGTATTGCATAGCATTTCCATGTGCATGTCTGTCATTTTATTATATTTATAAATATAGTACTAAACTGTTAACACAGTTAACAATCGACACTGAAATTTTGTTTTTGAGCTGTCGCGGAGCCTCCTGCTACGCGGGGCCCTAGGCAAGTGCCTCAAGTGCGTATGTCTTAAAACGGCTATGCCGATGTCATGACACTTCTGCCGTGCTGCTTCAATACGATGTAATTCATTTAGATTTGGCACAGACGCTGCTGGTATCCGAAGTAAGTTATTTCATGTAGATAAATCGAGACCATAATCACCAAACTGAGTCGAATCGACAAAAGATGCCAAAATGTATTCATTTTATATAAACTGAAAAAGTTGTTGCAATGCGCATTCATTTACAATATGAACCCAAATTTAAATTTTAAGTAGACCAAACGCCATTTCTTTCGAAACTTACGTCTAGCGCGCGACCAACTTCAAATTTATATTGGCGGAGTTACGTGCGCATTAATAATGATGTTGAGTAATGATGTATTTAGTTTGGAATATGGCATACATTCAGTTACATTGTTTCTTGTAGTGAAATTTTGTTTATATATTTAAGCTTGGGATATATAAGAACATGAGCATATAATAAAAAGGTTATTCCGTTTGTATGGGAAAATATGAGATCGATTTTTCAGATGGCTATACCGCACTCTTAAGGTCGTGCAGTATAGCTATCCGAAAAAAAATCTCGTTCATATTTTCCCATACAAATACAGTAACCTATAAATACCGCTGGCAACGGTAATAATTAGGAGGCTAGTAACAATATTGGATTTGTCAACAACGGCATCATGTCGTTGTTCAACAGTGAACGATATTTCATCGATGGCAAAAAAATCGAAGCATGTTTGGGCCACGTCGATGTTGCCACTGCAATTCTCGAACTCTCCAGATACACGGATATTTGTCAACGCTACAACAGATCATGCAAGATCATACCCCTTGTATCAATTAGCACTTGCACAGTCTGCTTTTCTGGACCAGACACCTGCTATTATGCTTGCCGGACAAGGTACTAACGGCGCCAAAATGCTGTTTCGCGGTTATTTCGGGTGTCATCGAGAGCAATTTCGTGATAATTCATTATTGTATCTGTATGCTATTCTTCTCTGTCACATGTTTGGGTTTTGCAGAGATGTTCGAATGGCTATTTTCGGAGCTCAATACTTAGTTGTAGTGCATTGACAAGGCAAGTTGAACGTGCATTTTGGCATGGAAACGACGTGGTACATGTACAAACCACTTTGCTAGCCACAGACTGACTTTTGTTGTTATGTATAGACTGGTAAATTATGCCAGTGATACAGTTTCTCTCGCTCATCACAAACTCGGTAGAAATCATCGTTCACCAGCATTATTCACGGTAAATAACTACCTAACAAGGTGTCTGATTCTCCCGTACAAGACTTTGCTTTCGAAAGTACATGTGACTGAATGAGGGTCATTGACCCTCCATTGGAAACATAAGTTGCTCAGCAGTTATTAAGTACTTTGTGAGAGTGATGTTTGTAAGATGAAGTTGTTTGCATTTTAAACATGCACAGTGAAGAAACTGTTGGCATACATCTATGATACTTTAATGTAATTTGACTGACATTTACTTGTAGAAATTGTGCATGATCTATGAAAATTGTCCACGATCTAAGAACACTGCTAACTAAAATGACTGTTTCCTTGCTTCAGTTATTCACCGCACGCGTAAAGTCGCACGGTCACCTTGTACTCGTTAACAGACCCAGAAATCTGAGTCAGATATGCGGTGACATATCGTCATCTTTTGTATTTTGACTGGTACGGGCTTGTATTCCCGTATGAAGATGTTGTGCATCTACGCAGACACGACACACAAAGAAACAAAATTCCGCCCCCGCTGTTTTATTCAACTCATCCGCCACAAACTCAAAATGATGACCTAGTATATGAAAAGTTCAGCGTTGAAGCACTGAATGCACCTCCAAAACAAACTAACTGTACTTGCAAACTAACTGTACTTGTGAAATATAAACGCGAGTAAGCCATCGAAGATGCAGTTGTAAATTCGCTTGCAACAACAGTTCGCCTTGTGTATCAGGAATCTCATACTCATCGACTATCATAGCCACACGAATGATTTGCTGTTGTGGCCATATGATAATAACCGGTGTCGTTACTGCGCTAGGAAAATAATTTCGGGAATACGCCTCTATTCGAAACTTGTCGCGGTGGCGTCAAGAAGTCTCAGCACTATTACGGACCTGTAAAAACTGAGAATGCTTGTCGTGGTTCTTCCGGATGTCTTTTCCAGGTTCTTCTTCCACAAGTGAACATAAAGAAGGATGAGGTGATGGATGAGGTGATCTACCTCGAGTATTATCTTTAACGAAAAACAACGAAGTTTTTTTCACTGTTTCAGTTATTTCTGCTATTGTTTCTATGGATCTATAAATACCAGTTCACCATTATTCACAAGTTTCTACACTCACACACACACACACACACACACACACACACACACACACCAACTATCACAATATATTAAAGTTTTCTTTTGAAACATTCCAGGCACAGTTTTGTGGGTTAAGAAGCACTATTTCATTTGTTTCCGAATTTTCAGCGATTAGGCTATTGCTTTTCCAGAACGGGGAACAGCAAACTACTTTATTTTCGGCTAATTTAGGCATTTTCTGTATGTTAAGTATTTCTGCTATTTTTACAAACAAAATCAGCTTAATCATTCTTAATTTTTTCGAACACCAACTAACATATTAAACAGTCACAAAAGATTCAAGTTTTCTTTTTAAACAATAGGTCACTACTGTCCGCTATTTCGGCTATTCGTACTATTGTTTTTTACAGACCAGGAAACCACCAACTCACATCTATTAACAATTTCCCGCATATACCCTAAAACCATCCTACCAAGTATAAATAGGTATTTTTGGTGGTAAAAAATCCTAGCCACCCAAATGTACACAAAAATATCCTTATTCGAAAAAGCATACACACTTTTTCTGATCATTAAACAATGGCTCACTTTTTCAGTTGTTTCGGCTCTCGCTTTTTACAGCCTGAGAAACACTAGGTGACTCTTTTCAACTATTTTGATGTTTTCCAGCTGTTTCGAATTTTGTTCTGTATTGACCAATTGTTGAAATAGTTCAGATGATAATACAGGTAGAATATATCAAGAAGATAATATCGAACATATACTATATAGCAGAAAATATCCAAATAATAATATCGAGACGATAATATCCGATTGATAATATCTAGCAGAAAATATCCAAATGATAAGATTAAGAATATAATATCCAAAAGATAATATCTGGCAGAGAAAATCCAAACGATAATATCCATATGATAATATCTAGGAGATAACAGGAAGAAAATAAAATTCAACTGAAAATATCGAGACGATACATTTTAGACTATACTACCCAGCAGATAATGTGCAACAAAAGATACAGCATGTAAAATCAACAAATAATGTCTGAAGTCTGATTGCACTTAAAATCACCGTAGCTGCAATGCTTTCTTGATCCTTTGTAATAATATTGATAACATCCTTTGCAATGACGTCGACGTCATGGAGTTTGCAATATCCCACGCATTCAAAACTGGTTTTTTCATGGATAAAATGAAATGAGAATTACAATATGTTATGGATGTTCAAAGCACTGAGTATTTCAAGGATAGATTCAGAAACAAAACGGCACTTTACTTTTACTGAATTAAAGTATATCCAAAAAGATCCACATAAATAAAAGTTTATTTGTCTTCGTGGTTATTGTAATTGTGCTTCAAGACCATTTCATGTTTTGCGTTTGACTTTCGTGTTTTGCGTTTGACTTTGATTCGAATAACTTATTGTTTCTCATTTTTTCATCTTCTTGTTCTTTTTCATGTCATCCCCGATTCGTATAATATTATCATTTCATGTCATCCTCCATTCGTATGTGATTATCATCAACTGGGTCTAACTGTATTTTGTTTGATTCGTTGCAAGATGAAAAATTTGTTCGAGGTGGACTCTGTCAAGAAGTTTGCCTCGCAAATTACTCATTTTCACATTAAATCTTCAATTAGTTTGAAAGCAACTTGAATGCTCCATCATTTATTTGGTTGTTAGCTATCAGATCGTTAAACATCCTTTATTTAGTTGTTAGTCATCAGTTATTTGGTTGTCAGTTCAGTTATTTGGTTGTTTGTTACCGCTTTTTTGTTTGTTAACTTTAATTATGTCTTTCATTTGCAACATTTCTAATTTAAGATATTAAGTTTTGTGTTGTTGTTTTTTATCTGTAGACGTTATTGGTAGCATAGTTAGGATGTTTATTTCTCCGTAACTAGTTCAACCCCTGAGCAAGGACACTATTGAGACCTGCTCACATATATAGCGTCAAAACTGAGTACCTTAGGTCGCTAAATGTTACAGCTGAAATCTCACTAAATGCTCATTTATGTCACTTTATTTGGGGCTTCGTTTTAGTAAATGATAATATTTGGGATTAAATGTTAGCCATCATCTTACTAAGTGCTACTTTCTCGTGCTAATTTTAATGGAATTATTTATTTTGCACTACTTAAATCGGAGATATTAATCAAAGGTAAGTAATTCTGAGAAATGCATGATATGATTTATTGCTTACCTCCCTTCCATGTTTGTGGCTGTACGTTAAACAAGAACCATACTGTAAAAAGTGTTAGGTGAGGTCATGGCCGACCACTGGGGATGCAACCGGAGATTTTTCCCCGGTGCCGAACAACGCGTTTTAAATGTATAGGACAAATTTTGTTTGGATGAGCAAGAACTAGGAGAGACCCAGGTGTTTCTTACCCCAAGGCCCGTGATCGCTCTTTACGTCCCTTGGTGCAGTTACATAGTACGGCTATATTTCTGATATAAGCGAAACTATTAAACTTGTATCATCATCCATTCTCATCATCTTCCAGGTTTTTGATTACAGACCCAACAATCAATACAAGGATGACACTAAATCACAACCTTGGCAAAGTATGTCATGTTTTGCTCATCTGGATTCTGCTATGTTTTCATATACTTATAGTATGACACGATCGTGTGTATACATGTATATATGCTCTTTTAACTTTTCATTAGTTTTAATGTATTCTTTTGCGGCTTCTCCCACAATTGTTTTTTGTGCAAATTAGTTATTCTTGTACACCTTACATATGTTCGTTTATATCATCTGCTTTTATCATGGTTCATTCGAAACACCGTCAATATATCCGTCCGTCCAAGTGTTCTAAGAAATCATTTTTACAGAACATTGAATATCTCATCTCTGTAAGCGTTGGTTCGAGTCTTGGCTTGGCTGGCATGGTTAGGTGAGAAAGCTTCCATTGGGTGTTTGGTCCTATCGATATTCCTTCCTGTGTTCTTTTTCAGCCCAAATATTAAAACCATTCATTAGCCTATCACGTACAGAATTTTTCTTTGAAGTCCACACAACCCACTATCAAACACCCAATCTCTCTCTCTCTCTCTCTCTCTCTCTCTCTCTCTCTCTCTCTCTCTCTCTCTCTCTCTCTCTCTCTCTCTCTCTCTCTCTCTCTCTCTCTCTCTCTCTCTCTCTTTTATGAATATATCTACTGACGACTAGTATGTCCACTGCTTACATTGTTACATCACATACATAACATATTGTCCGTTTTCAGGAGATAAAATGATGGGGCGTTGAAAAAAAAAGTCATGTCGATAGAATCATTGAGATGTAATTTTGTAGGCTTTAGTCTAACAAGGAAAAATAGTAACTGCAATATTATTTATTTTTTTATAAATTTTCTGCATATATATTCCTTTCACTGAAGGGGCTCCGAGTGGTCTAATGAGTTCTCCGTTACTGATCACTGCCATCTCACCTCTGTCTGCGTGGGTTCGAGTCTAAGATTCGGCGAATGTGGATATGTGAGAAAACTTGCCAGTAGCTTCTCGTGGGTCGATGGATCTTTCCGCAGATTTCCTGGTTTCTTCCTCCACCATTAATACTGGCCGCCATGTATAGCCTATCGTGTGCTGAACAATGGCGTTAAGCCCCAACATAATTATAACTTTTCACTGGAGAAACTCTAGCATATATTGGTACCGTACATCCGTACATCTTACGCCTTCACAAGTGGATCCGAATGACAAGGGGGTTTAAGGCGCTCACCCTTATTGATCATTCACATATCTCAACTCTATGTGCGTGAGTTCGAGTCTCTGATCGATGAGCGTGGATATGTCGATTTCCGTGGGTCTTTGTTTCTTTCAGGGTTCATCTTCCACTAATACTGGCCACGGTAAGCTGAGCAATGGTGTTAAATATCACAAAGTAAAAACTAAACCATCCCATCCAAAATGACAAAGTATTCTAGTTGCTTGTCTGACCATAATAATGAGATTTTTCTTTGCCAGTATCATTCGACTTTTAATTACCCATCAAATATCACATAATATTGAGGGGCCCCGAGTGGCCGAGTGGTCTAAAGCACTGACCGTTACGGATCACTGCCATCTCACCTCTGTCTGAGTGAGTTCGAGTCCAGACTCGCCTACCGTGGGTAAGTGAGAACGCCTGCCAGTAGCTTCTCGTGGGTCGGTGGTTCTTCCCTGTGTTTCTCCAGGGTTCTTCCTCCACCATTAATACTGGCCGCCATGTATAGCCTATCTTGTGCTGAAAAATGACGTTAACTCAAATCAACAACACAATATTGATTTTGGGGGCTAACATCCGGTTGATGGGAGATGAAATATTAATACAGTTTATATTAACATCATATTTCATGCAATTATTGCTTTCACTTGTTTTATTCGCCTGCAGTATCATGTCGTTTTGTATTGTTGGATAGAGTACCAAGGTTTGTTTTGGGAATTATAGAGAAACATGTCATTGATGTTATGTCATATGTTAGAAAGCAATAGATAACACAATCACTGGACTTACGTCTCTGAGGCGATATTTAATTACTCATCAAGTCTCTTCTTTACTTTTGTTGAAATGCCGAGGTAGAAGTCGGGTTCCTCCACTTCTTTCAAAATCATTTTCCACAATCTGGTAATGTCTTATCATTAGGTAAACGGACATGTATATGCATAGATACATAGATGGGGAGATCTACTTATAAATACATATGTAGACATAAATAATATGCGCTGCAAATTTTAAAAAAAATTATTATATCATATTACCAATATCAATTATAAAAGACAATTTACAAAACGTTAAATCATGGACGAAATGAATGATTTGTACGGTAACAAAACTATCTAAAGAGTGATCTCTTCAATTGTATACAAAATGTATACAAAATAAAAGCAAAATGTCATTTGCGATTTACTTCTGCAAAATTTATACATAATTTACAGCCCCGAAGAAAGTATGCTGATTTTATTGATCAGGTTTACTCGATTTGTTTGCACAGGATTTTCACTTCGGGTTGTGGGGAGTCGCGGTACCTTAATTGGAATGTTCCGTAAGCCCGTGTCAACTGCGTTGTGTGTCCTCTACAAAGTCACTTAGCTTCCGATTGCTCGTCTTAACAAAACCCATAATGTTAAAATGCCATTGAAACCAACAAACATAAAACAGAAACAATCTTCGGTTGGTATAACTTATCTTTTCGAATGCTACATCTGAGATATGAGGCAGGATTTAAAAATATAATAAGTCAAAGAGGAAATGACACAGTTTATGGCTTTTTACAGCGGAAATATTGATTTTAACAAATATATGACAAATATGTATGCAATGGATGGAAAGCCTAAAGCGTTATACTACATTTCTACTGATAATTTATTAAATTTGCATGAAAATATATTAAAGAATTCTTTAGTCACAACTACGGTTAATATTTCTAATCTTACGCTATAATTTACCTATCAAGTTCATACGTTAATTTATCAGTGAGAAAGTAAATATCTAGTGTGTTTTGTGTGTGTGTGCCTGCGTGCGATTTGGTTTTTTAACTTATTCTATACAACTTATCAGTCCAATTGCTGCGATGTCTGCAGTGTAGCATTTTATATTGATGTCTAGTACTGGGGCATCATGCCACATACATGTAGAATGATGTACCATCCACTCACATTATCTTGGCACCAGGCCAACTAGTTCTAATAGTAACCTCTTAATGCCGAGCGCCTAGCGAGGCAGTTGTGAATACCATTTTTTATTTATGAATCTTTAGTATGACTCGGCCTGGGTTTGAAACCACGATCTTCCACCTCCAAGGCGGACACTCTCACCTAAATGCCACCGAAGCGGCCAAGCAATGATACAGAACAAAGTAGAGATCTGAATGGAACAAAAATCTTTGCTCACAACGGGTGTTTTGAAGAATACTCCAATTGTATACAAAAGCATTTTTTGGTCTAGATAAATTTCCATTTTTTTTAAAACTCTAATTTCACCAACAAATGTATTCAAGTTAAGAACAGAGAAAAGAAATTGGACTGAAAAGTGTTTAGTCAGACTTAGATTTGGACACTGAATTCTAATTGTAAGTTTAAGCTTAGATAAGTATGATTTTAAATCAATGAATTCTTGACTGCAGAAATAGTCAGAATTAGATTTTGAATCGCTAGATTCTAGACCTAAAATTAAGCTCGGACTAGATTCTAGAGCACTAAATTCCGGAGTAAAGTTTAATTTTAATCCTTGATTTCAGACAACTGGATTCTAAACTTAAGTTACGGGTTAAGACATAAGACATACGTTTCAGCTTAGACTTTGATGTCATATCATGAATGCTAAACCTAATTTTAAGATTAGACTAGATTATATTGTTGGAATCCAGGCATATTATCAAACTTGGTGGTTAATTTATGAATTATCGCATAATTAAAGACTTGTTGGAAAAGTCAACGGCAACTAATCCTAACTTCGACCATACTTTCGGTGTTAAGCAAACACTGCTGACAGTGAGCTACTTAATTTTAGGTTAGACAGTGTAGCTGTGTATCAACTGTAAAGAGCTCGTCTTAAGCCCTGGCTAACTTTTTCTTTAAAAAGACCTTCTGTTAAAAATCAAAGTTTGTGTGCAAGGATAGTTTTGATGACATGGTAACAATTAGCTGGGGTGGAGTCTGGGGTTGGGTGTCACTCTGCAAACATCAAGTCCATTCGAAGATTTGACAACCACTTAAGATATCGTAGCCAACGACCTACAGTACTTTAGAAATATACTTGTACACGTGCTACCGATATATCCATTGCACGCACTCAATGCTATCTTGACCACGAAACAGCTATACGCCAAATTGTATATATTAAATTCTCTCAAATCATCGTGATCAGAACCGCTGCAAGGGTATTGGCACCCTAAGTGACCCCTCCACATTGCGCCCCTTTGAGGCTTTGCTTTTTATAACCTTCCACCTTGGGCCTTCAACCATATTCGGAGCATCTTTTCTTATAAACTGTTAATTAGTATTAATACAAGTTCGGCTTGATAATTTATTAGTTTTATTATTTAGTTTAAACATTTAATAATTATAACTGAACAACCTGTCTTGTTACTTTGATGTTGCCCCTTTACCCCACCCCTTCTCCAAATCTTGACGCACCATTTTTGAAATTTTAAAACTAAAACTAAAACTAATAGAGATCCCAGTAACTTATACAAGCTCCTCATGCCAGACTTATTATAATAACCGTGCTTTTTCATGCTAAGGTGTACGTAATATTTCATTGTTTCTTGTAACAACAGAAAGCAAGTTATTCTTTTTGTCTGAAAATACTGTTATGAATGCATAAACTGTAATGCCCTCCAAAGCATCCACTGTAAGTGCCGAAAGTGGTTTTGATATACTAGTACATAAAATAGTACGCATGCTATACAAGATTAGTCTTCAGGTTACTCTTTCTTTTAAAGAATAAAACTAACAGTACAATCCGAGATAAGAAATATGTGTAGTTGGAAACTCTTTTAATGGGACCATTTTACACAAATAGATGGGCATTAGAAATCATTATCAAAATGACGTCATCAATGTAGGTTTAAGCAGAGATACATAATTTGGAATACTGTTACCCAAACGGTTATGTTCTAGGAAAAATTATCCCTGTGATGAATGCGTTTATTATTGTTATTATGCTATTTTCATTTGACTAGTTGATTTCATTAGAAAAGTTGATTTAATTTGACTAGTTGCTTTCACTTGACTAGTTGATTATCATTGGACTAGTTGATTTTATTTGCTAAATTACAATAGTATAGTTTAGTATTTTCATTCTTATCACAACAAAGTGAGCATTTGAGTTGCTGTAAATCAACAAGATGTGAAATTATTTACGCATATGGTCTAGCATCATGCATTACTCTAAAATTCACGATTCCAGTCTGCAGCAACTGTTGTAGTCTTTGTGTCAATGGGTTGCCATGTTGATATTTCAGTTGTGGTATCTTGCGCTGCGAATATTTTGCATCTTTCTTCGCGAAATACCTCTACATGAATGTGCACTCTAACATAAGTTTTGATAATCTATAACAGACACACAGGAAAAGAATCGATATGTTTGAAGATTGCAATTTCAACCGATGACTCGTGTGGGAAGGCTGGAAAGTAATTTTCTGAAAATTACTCTTTTTATAAAGACAATTCTTGTAATCCAGACAAATAAATACTGGAGTTTGAACCAAATTTTAGGAGTTTCGTGACGGCGCCAATTATCGAATTATTTTTCGTTTGAATTAGGTTACGTGCCTTTAAAATGCAGTCAGGCGTTACATTTCTTTACATCTTAACACTTCACCCAAGCTTCTCCGTTATTTTCAAGAGGATTTCCACATAATCCATTCGTACAGTCTTCCCGTAAAGATTTTACAGGGGAAACCATTCACAGTGGATTACGCCGCCTTACAATTTGATACATGTACAGCTATGAGATGGAAGCTATGAAATAACTTGCTTTAAAACTATTATCTCCCTTGAAATCTAAATTTCAGTCTGATTAAAGTCAGATCTCCAGGAGTCACGGTACTAATTCGACTCCCATAGTAAACATATGGAAAAACCATCATATTTAAACTTCAATAACTTAAAATTTCTGGGTAATGATGATCAGACCTATATTTCTCCATGCACAACTATCCTTGGTACAAGCTTCTGTGTGGAGAACAGCATATGAGCCGCGGCATTTTCTTGACCTACATGTCCATGAAGTCCAATGTTATTGATGCAGCACCAAGCGAATCAAGTGCTACCCCATTATTTAGTAATACAAAGTCAAGTCTTTAAAAATACTAAAATTGCATCAATAGAAATTTGTCTATATTATTTTTAAATTACACATAGGATAAGCTTTCAAAAGATATTTTTACTATATATATATATATATATATATATATATATATATATATATATATATATATATATATATATATATATATATATATATATATATATATATATATATATACTATCATACAGGTTAGAAAAATTAAATTAGGCGAATGTATGTCACTGTTCATGTGGCCGTAGGTGCTGCAGTCTATGTATTTATTGCTGGATCTTGAGTTACCGGGGGGTGGTGATTAAAAGACGCATAATTCAGAAGTGTTGATTATTTTTTTATAATTTACAATAACCAATTTAAATTTGTCATTTCTTTTGTATTAATGCACTTAATTTTCATTTTTCATTGAATATATCTGTTGTAATTGACAGTATTTTAAGCTGAATGATTTTTCATTTTCATTTTTACTGATTTTTTTTATTGACTAATATAATGTGTTATATTCTGTCTATGATATGTATTTAAATGCTGACCATCTTTCTTTTTGCAGCTGCAGCCTGGCACAAAATTTTGATGCCGAGTCTGGTGTCTGGATTTCACCATTTTGAGAGAGAGAGAGAGAGAGAGAGAGAGAGAGAGAGAGAGAGAGAGAGAGAGAGAGAGAGAGAGAGAGAGAGAGAGAGAGAGAGAGAGAGAGAGAGAGAGAGATAAGAGTGTTAATCCATACAGATGTAACTTATATATCCTAATGCTTTATGGCTGAACAGATAAAGTTAAGTAAAAATGTGTGTGTGTGTGTGTGTGTGTGTGTGTGTGTGTGTGTGTGTGATTTTATTAAAGCATTTATTAATCTGACTTACAACATATTTCTTAGGTCCCCGGACATGGAGTAAAAAATATTTACCTCTTATAGATGGTCACAATATGGAAACTGTATGATCCGGTTTTGTGTATTTCCGCCCACTAATCAAGGAGGAGATAAATTACATTGTGAATAAAAGAGTTTCACATTATTCTCCATGGCAAGCGTGGGATAAAGACGTCATCAACATTTGCTTTGATCAAGGACTTTGACCAGGCCTTACTTTTTTATGGCTTTCCCATGCTAGAAGATTTTACTTGTTTCGATGAGATCGTCTCTGAGACATCGATAATAAGTTATTATGTTTACATCATTTAGGCTTGACTTTTTTCCCAACCCTTGTATCACTAAAGCATGTCTATGGTATATAAAATCTACAGTTGTTTTCGGAACGAAACATTTTTTTGTAACGGGATAATTATGTAAAACTAATTTAAAAAACTGACGTAACTTTTTTAACGAAGCAGGAAGTAAGCCAGCGTTTTATTTAATCATCTACTCCTAAGATTTGTCTTTCCTGGTTTGCATACTATTTACGGGCGTGAGATTATGACAGTGCTTTCCCACTGAATGCATGTAGCTTATAAACGTGTCTACTTATATTTACATCGTTTTCTATAAGGCGATAAGTGTGGAATGGGGTGGAGGTAGGTTTGGTGGTATTGTTTGTGTGCCATATTTCATGTCTTTAGCACAATGCTTAGCAATTGTTTTTGAACACTTGCGTGAGGTCCACCATTCATGAATACATTTTTGAATGATGGCAAAATATTCAAATTAGAGATAAAACAATATATGTGTTGATTATATGAAGTTTGAAACGTGTTTCATTATCTATTTATATAAATCACTTTTTATACTCGCAGAAACATTTGTATCAAATGTGTGTGTGTATTATAGTTGTATAGATGTCTATACAGATGTCTAGATGTTGACTACTATTTGCACATTCATAGAGATTTTGTGTACTACTGTGGTAGTTTATAGTTATGTCTAGCACTGGAGCATCGAGGAACAGACATGTAGCATGATGTCCCACCCAGTCACATTATCCTAACACCAGGCCGACCAGTCCTAACACTAGCCTCCTAATGCCGAGTCCCAATCAAAGCAACTGTTAGTACCATTATTATGTCCTCAGTATAACTCTGCCGGAGATCAAACCCACAACTCCTACATTCGAGGCGGACGATCTAACCACTAGGCCACCGGAGTGGTCTTGATATCAAATACACATATGTCTAGATGTTTACTACCATTTTCACATTCACAGAGATTTGGTTTCCAGCGTCTATATCAATAATTACTTTTCGTTTTTATTTGTCTCTTTGTCTTTTGTACCCAGTATTTGTTTTTATTTTAATTTTCATCTTAATATATCACAGCCTGATGCCAATGAAATGAAACTAAGTTGTATGGAAAACAGAAACAAATTCACTCTTAATATGATCGAATTCGTAAGTCCGAGTGAAGTTTTCATTATTTCAAAAATCTAGCATGTTTTCTATGCATCTAGTAAATGATAATGCCACCACACCCCACCCCCTTCGCATGAGATACGACTTGTATTAAGAAATAATCCAAATTAATTGCCGGTGATAAAGAGCATAGATACAATTGCATATGATTTCAGTTACTTACATATTATGGCATAGAGAGAGCACCCAGTCTACAATTGTTATGAAGCAAACAAGACTGGAGTTGTGAAGGACATCCTTCGTCATAGCATTCGCACAACGAATGCTAAGTACTAGTTAAGTACATGGTTTGCATTATTTCTGAGTGTATACACAGTCTGATCCCGAGAATTATTAACATAAACAAAGTTATCAATTATGTATTCCAAATGAAGAACAAATCTTGCACCATCCGAAGTTCTTTTATATTTTGTTGCAACCGGGTCAGGCAGAAATATTTTTCCTATTCCGTTGGTGCTGGTATTAATGTTTCTCTAGTCTGTATAATGTTTTGTGGCTGTTGTCTTGTGTTGGTTTTAGTAATTCTTTTTTTAAAAAAAAGTATTGCTTGCATCAGCTATAGAATGTGCTTTTGAGATGCTATAATGAAATATAATGGCTACATGGGGAACACGTGCGTTTACAATATTTTTACAAAGGAGTTTGGTAAAATAAGACATGTCCAACTCAAGTGTATTCAGTCCAAAATATCTGGTCATGTACTTGTCAGAGTCTCAAATGTTGGCACAATTCAGAAGAAAATGTTTGCGCAAAATTTATTTATGAAAGTCACTGCGCTATCGCAATGTGGACCATCTGAATGGTGACAATGTTGTGGAAAATCTAGAGGTAGTCACGTTTAAGAAAAATAGCAAGAGATATTGTGTTGGTCAATATCTCAAAGTAGATAAAAAAAAAATCCAGAAACACTGGCCGATCGTGGAATCTTATGACACAATCAAGTTAATCCTCCCGAACAAAGCAATGATAACGTACCGCAGACCCAAAGGAAAATTCTCTGAAGACGACGTATTTAGATTGAAGTTAACGCCAGTCACAAGCCAAAACCACACGACAAATCTGGTCCCTGTTTTTTTAAAAAAGAGATGCAGAAGCTGTCGACAAATGATAGAAACCAGCAGATTATATAACACAGCAACGAGCACAAAAAATGAACATATACGGTCTAAACAGAACATGCAAAAAGAGAGCATGAAATTTATCTCATCATATGTAAAGTTAATGGCCTTCCGTATGTCGGGAAAACTGAAAAGCTACACAAAAGGATCAGTCTTCACAAACCTGATTGGATGACAAAGATGCTGAACAGAAGTCCAGTTGCAGAACACTTCTCTTGCTCTTTCTGCACCTTCAGTTATGTAATACTAATTGCAATATTTCAAAACCCGAACTTGAGTTCCGAAACCAGAGAAGAAAAGGACTCTTACTGGATATGCCGCCTTAGAACAATGAATACAAGCGGTCTCGATCAAGAAGAATAGAGAAAGACAATAGCGCACAGATAAGATCTTATTTTCAGAGCCAGCACATTGACATTTAATATTTTAAATTTTGTTCATTAGACACACGATCATCGCCTATAATTACTATTACAAGAATGAAATAAAAGAAAGAAATGAAATATCCGGGATAGAATTTACGGTTACACCAATTTACATAAAAAAAAGTTGAGACGGTGATATGGCTTATCCATGTATACGTAAGGTACACAACATCATCAATCAATATGAAGCCAACTAATCAAAACAAACAATTTTCAATTTTTTATTCCAGTACAAATATCTATGTAAACGTTTGTAATGATAACCTTATTTTTTGAGCTTAATGTCTGTCCCGTCCAAAATTTTGTATTTGCTTTTGAAAATGTCTCAGAGTTGAAAGCGTTGAGGCTTGAGAAAAACTAGCTTTGCACTGTTTGTTTGTCAGTTTAATGAGTTTTAAGCTTTCATCGTAAATAAATTCTTGAAACACGCGATCCCTTGCTGGCTCCAATTCTTTTGATATTTTATAATAATGTTTTACGTGTCAGTTAAATTTACATATAAGTGAGCTTTCAACTTTGATGTTACCATTATTTGGTTTTATTAAAGAAGTTACCTTGAGTTCGGGAAGGTTAAGAGGATGATAAATACAGACATTGAAGAGGTACAACACTTTGCTGACAAGGCGTATCACCTTGGTTTAATTGAAAATATTTATAACACTTATCTCTTTGCATTGAAATGAGACAAATGATAAAGTATTGAAGTTTATTTTCATTACATCGATATCATGTGATGAATTAATCGAACGCTTAGATTAGTTGGCAGACGAGTGTATTACTGATATCTCACGAACTTTGACGAGAAAAAAATCATAAAGCAACAGCAATTCGATATAATTAGATTTCCACACATAACAAACCTGTTTGACACCATCTGATTTCATGTTTTGAAAACCTCGTTAATTTCCATAATGCACATATTTATCTACCGATAAGACCATCCCTTTTTGACACAGATTTGGTTTTCGTTTTATTCGGACATACAAATTGTAGGGCAACGTATGCTGATGGCTCAATTTACGTTCAAAATCCTGAGAGCTGGAATATTTAGGTAAGGTCACAGAAACATAACCACTTTCGCGTTTCTTGTCAGATCTTGTGAGCCGCAAGAACGAACAGATTTTGCTCTACTTAGACTACAAGGAATGGAAAAGTTTTCTCAGATCCTTACTTTTAAAATTCCAGAATTTAAAGCATGGTATAATGTTCTTCCGACTAAGGAAGCATCTGCACGTTTCTGTACGCTCCAAATCGGCTTGTTTTATTACTAATCTCTTGAAAATGCCGAAGTTTTATAAAGGCCACAACACCCCCAGTTTATAACTGATTTTTATCTTCCTTATAAATACGTGTTTGCATCAATTAATTCAATAATGCGACCACAATCTGTTTTCCACTCAAGTTATCATGCCTATCAGCCATAGTGTAAACTTTTACTTCAATGTTTTAAGTGATATGTTCAAAACACTTTCGACCTTTTCCGTTAATAGATGGAAAAACTAATTGGTGATCTGATGAGACTCAGATTAGATCTCCACACAAAACAGATCTGATAGGCACTCTCTGAGTTAGCAGTCTCAGCAAATGGTTATATTCTTTATCATTGCTAACAAGGAAAATGATGATATATGGTTTGTATTTGCAACAATTATCGACTATTCCCGTCATGAGTTGCTAAAAACATTTTATGGAAACTTAGTAAGTATACCTTTCCGAATTTTCGAATAACTTTTTTTTCGGAAAAATATATACTCTGACCTTTTCAGTTTCATATAAATCATACCCGTTCTTAAGCCACTACACGCTGTCCTTTATGTATTTAAATATAAATGATATAATGCCTCACCTTCATTGAAGCACTCTGGCAAAATCATTAACGTCTTCTAGAATAATTGTAAACAATAAATAGCAGTGGTAGAGTTGTAAAATCCTTGCCTTTTATTCGATATACCTGACCCAAACCTTTCTTCCCGCCCACTCCTCTCATAATGACAGAAGGGTCGAAATCCATACAGATGTAACTTATATATCCTAATGATTTATGGTTGAACAGATAAAATTAGGTAAAAGATTCGGGGGAAGGTAAAAGTATTTATTAATCTGACTTACAACGCCTTTCTTAGGTCCCCGGACATGGAGTAAAAAATATTTTCCTCTTATAGATGGTCACAATATGGAAACTGTAAGATCCGGTTTTGTGTATTTCCGCCCACTTATCAAGGAGGAGATAAATTACATTGTGAATAAAGGAGTTTCACATTATTCTCCATGGCAAGCGTGGGACAAAGACATCATCAACATTTGCTTTGATCAAGGACTTTGACCAGCCTTACTTTTTATGGCTTTCTCACGTTAGAAGATTTTACTTGTTTCGATGATATCGCCGCTGAGGCATCGATAATAAATTTTTATGATTACATCGTTTAGGCTTAACATTCTTCCCAACACTTGTATCACTAACGCATGTCTATGGGATATAAAATCTACAGTTGTTTGCACAACGAAACATTTTTTTTTCTAACGGGATAATTATGTAAAACTAATTAAAAAACTGACGTAACTTTTTAACGAAGCAGGAAGTAAGCCTGCGTTTAATTTAAACATCTGCTCCTAAGATTTGTCTTTCCTGGTTTGCATACTATTTACGGGCGTGAGATTATGACAGTGCTTTCCCACTGAATGCATGTAGCTTATAAATGTGTATACTTACAGTATATTTAAATTGTTTTCTAAAACGCGATAAGTGTGGAATGGGGTGGAGGTAGGTTTGGTGGTATTGTTTGTGTGCCTTATGTCTTTAGCACAATGCTTAACAATTGTTTATGCGCACTTTCGTGAGGTCCACCATTCATGAATACATTTTTGAATGATGGCAAAACATTTAAATTAGAGATTAAAACATTATTAGTGTTGATTATATGAAGTTTGATACGAGTTTCATTATCTATTTAATTAAATCACTTTTCATACTCTGAGAAACATTTGTATCAAATGTGTTTGTGTGTGTGTGTGTGTGTATGCTTTGGATTTTTAACGTACCTTTAAAAATGTTTTCAGTTATATTTGTCTAGATGTCTATACAGATGTCTAGATGTTGACTATTATTTGCACATTCATAGAGATTTCCCTGTGGTAGCTTATAGTGATGTCTAGCACTGGAGCATCGAGCAACAGACATGTAGCATGATGTCCCACCTAGTCATATTATTCTGACATCAGGCCGACCAGTCCTAACACTAACCTCTTAATGCCGAGTCCCAGTCGGGGCAACTGTTAGTACCATTATTGCAAGTGTTCAGGATGACGGCCGGAGATCAAACCCACTACCTCCTACAACCGAGGCGGACGATCTAACCACTAGGTCACCGGAGTTTTTTTGATATCAAATACACAGATGTCTAGATGTTGACCACCATTTTCACATTCACAGAGATTCGGTTTCCAGCGTCTATATCAATAATTACTTTTCGTTTTTATTTGTATATTTGTCTTTTGTACCCAGTGTTTGTTTTTATTTTAATTTTCATCTTGATATATCACAGCCTGATGCCAATGAAATAAAACTAAGTTGTATGGAAAAC
This sequence comes from Potamilus streckersoni, assembly GCA_016746295.1. Taxonomy (NCBI): domain Eukaryota; kingdom Metazoa; phylum Mollusca; class Bivalvia; order Unionida; family Unionidae; genus Potamilus; species Potamilus streckersoni. The sequence continues at coordinate 71,282 of JAEAOA010002356.1, read as the reverse complement.
AGAAACATATACACTCTTACTATGATCGAATTCGCAAGTTCGAGGGAATTTTTCATTATTTCAAAAATCTAGCATGTTTTCTATGCATCTGTCAAATGATAATGCCACCCTACCCCACCCATTCGCATGAGATACGACTTGCATTAAGAAATAATCCAAATCAATTGCCGGTTATAAAGAGCATAGATACCATTGCGTATGAGTTCTGTTTACATATATTTACTGCATGTAACCAGTTCAACGTAGATGATAAGTTTGGTTGTGGGATTGTTTATTTACCTACTCCTCTGTCAAGGTTCCCTAATAAATTATTTCTCGATGACATTCAATATCATGAAAAATTTAACATCGGCACATTTTGGCAGGACCACCATGATACTCGTATGCAATAATAATAATAATAATAATAATAATAATAATAATAATAATAATAATAATAATAATAATAATAATAATAATAACAATAACAACAACACATAGGCCTGTGGAACGCTCTCTTATGCCTTTTCAAGTGTATGTATATATACATCCTATGCCGGATTTAGGCACAAATTTAACAAGATACATCTTACGGCCTCAAAGCCTGAGGGGACTCAAATAGTTTTAGAATTTTTTGCGTTGCCTTATTCTCTGTTAAAACGTACCAAAAAATGGCCTCTATTGCTTCACATATCTTAGGGTCCTGTGTGTATGTGTTTATATATACGATACATACATACATACATACATACATACATACATACATACATACATACATACATACATACATACATACATACATACATACATACATACATACATACATACATACATACATCATACATGCATACATACATACATACATACATACATACATACATACATACATACATACATACATACATACATACATACATACATACATACATACATACATACATACATACATACATACATACATACATACAATCATACATACATATATCTGTGTGTGTGTGTGTGTGTGTGTGTGTGTGTGTGTGTGTGTGTGTGTGTGTGTGTGTGTGCACGCTGCATCAATGATATACCACAATTCCACGAGATGTATAAATTTTTCATTTAAAGGAAACTATGTTTGTCGAGTTTTCTGTAAATGACAAATTTATACAACGAGTGGTATATCACTGATACAGCGTACATATTACACATATATTTTGCCCATTTAACGGATTTAAAAATTTACTACAGTAAGCTGTGTATTGCCCGAGTGAATGAAATCCTCACATCTCCGCGCGTATCCGCTACAAAATGTAGTTCTATGCCTTTTGTGACTATTTGCAATCACTGTTGCATATTGATAAGTTGATTGTTTTCTTTCTTAGTTTCTATTTTTTTTTCGCATTGATTAAATCAATATAACACACTTATGATTTAAACATGAAAGATGGTTTTTAATAATACAAGTAGAGCACTTAGTCTACCAGCGTTAGTTTAGCTACGCCATTCACATGAACTCTAAGGCTGCCAGTTCATAGAAATTATTATGGAATAAAAATTTAGAAAAATGACAAACCAACAAGAGGTAATTAAAATATTTTAATATATTTACAGTTCATTTAAATCATTATTTTGTTTTACTAACAGTACCACCAACCATAAACTCTCTCTCTCTCTCTCTCTCTCTCTCTCTCTCTCTCTCTCTCTCTCTCTCTCTCTCTCTCTCTCTCTCTCTCTCTCTCATCATTTGGCTGGTTTGATTTAACTTTTATTATCATTCATGAGTCCAGAGTTATTGTGGTATTACACAAACGAAAATCCTTTACGTTCGTGATTTCATAGATCTTAGCTTGTGTCTTGCTACGTGGGTCCAGAGAGAGAGAGAGAGAGAGAGAGAGAGAGAGAGAGAGAGAGAGAGAGAGAGAGAGAGAGAGAGAGAGAGAGAGAGAGAGAGAGAGAGAGAGAGAGAGAGAGAGAGAGAGAGATTTGACATTTTCATATTTAATTAATTATAATCGATTTTTAAAATTGAATGCATCACAGTATGTATACCACGTAAAGGATGAATTTTCTGTATAATGTCGACATGCAACTTTGTATCATTGATTAAACACTGTAGATAAATCGCAAGAAAGGTACACAGGTATCGTTACGACGAACCATATGCTTGTAGGTTATTTGGTGTAACTTCTATTTCAAAGGTTTTAATCCAGAAAAAAGTCCTTTTCTCTCTCACTACATATTTCTGTGTAGTTTGTCCGGTTTGCTTTAGGGGAGAGAAAAGAACAGAAAGCAGAAAGGATTGTGATGAAAATGTATACCATATTAAATTCATTTAGAAAACGAGGAATTATTAATACTTTTTATCGTTATTTTCATACGTCACTAATTATTAATGTGTGGAAATTCATCATTGATCAGAATCAACTGTTGACAGTCGCTAGAACGTTTATATGTACGTATTATTGCGCCCTGGTCGGTTCACAATTTCATATACCAATATTATAGGTATATCAAATTGCTTTATACAAATTCTTTACATACATACACTATATATATATATATATATATATATATATATATATATATATATATATATATATATATATATAGTTTAATACAAACAATACTATTATACAGGTTAGAGAAATTAAATTCGTACTGTACCGAGTTTCGAACCCAGGTCCGCGAGTAAATGGCACCCATCGCTTTGCCTGCACGCACCAACCCATATACCGTCACGACTAAGCATGCATCACCAAAAAATGATGGCACTGAATAGGTGTTATATAAGCTCGTGCGTAGCAGACACACTCGCATGACGACCTAGTAATTAATTCTCATATATCTGTACACAGTCGTTCCAGATTCCTATGAAAGAAATCAAGGTATATAGGTTTTTTTATTACAAATAATTATATACCAGACAGAACAGACTGTGCTATCCCTGGATTCTGTAGTAGAATCTTGATAATAGTGGGCAGAAATAATAGCTTAATACAAACAATGCTATCATACAGGTTAGAGAAATTAAATTCGTACTCTACCAAGTTTCGAACCCAGGTCCGCGAGTAAATGGCACCCATCGCCTTGCCTGCACGCACCAACCCATATACCGTCACGACTAAGCACGCATCACCAAAAAATGATGGCATTGAATCGGTGTTATATAAGCTCCTGCGTAGCAGACACACTCGCATGACGACCTAGTAATTAATTCTCATATATGTACACAGTCGTTCCAGATTCCTATAAAATAAATCAAGTTATATATACTACAAAATCCAGGGATAGCATCAGATAAAATGAAAGAAAGACTGTCTGATAATATGGTAAAAAAAAAAACTTGACATGATAACATGGTAAAAAAACTTGAGAAAACTACGTACAGCATGAGAACAATGGACAAAAGTACCTAAACAAAACAACAACAAAAAATCAAACGTGATATTTCTCATAGTTGTTTTGAATGTTTGTATGACGGTATATTTGTCAAGTGGTTATGTTGATTGTCGTGTTATCGCGCTAGTTTAGTATTGTGTTGTTGTTATATGTTTCAGTTACAGCATTATGACAATAAGAGGTATACAAAACTACAATTATACTTTTCTCTCTTCGTCTACCTCTGTATCTGGAATATTTTGCTGAGGAATCAATTGCTTAAAAATGTTGAATTCCTAAATGATTTGTAGTCATCAATTTTTGCTATTGTTAGCAACTTGTGATAGTGGATGTTATGGTTAATATTAATGGTTATGGTTAATGTTATGGTTAATGGTTTTCAGTAACTGGAACAGCACAATAATGAATTAGATTTTAGATTTGAACCTAGAATTGGAATATTACAGGCCTAGAGTGATTTAACTTTGATGAATGGCTTCATTTCGTGCTGTATTTAATAGACTGTCCTGATATCAAATTTGGATACACCGAGAGGCCCTAACTTTAAGCAGGACTCGAGTTTGGACACGAGGGTACATCAGTTTTTATGTGACGTTTTGACTGAAATTAATGACATCCTGGCACTTTTCCATTGCTACCAAATTAGTCACTCCTTCGCCGTAATAGTAATTTCAGTGTCATGGTGGCATGGTTTAGTTTACTGTAGCAACATAATTCACATGCATGAAGTGTCCATCATGAATGCATCATAAGAAAAAGGTGTCAGTTTTTCATGACTTTGGTACCAATTAAAAAGTATGACACTGTTGCGTCCTTTCGAGCAACCGCCGTTGACATGGCGTCAAACGATTTTACCTATTTATATGTGCATACTCTTCCAGGTTAGTTCAGTACTGTACAGTTTCAGGTTCTTGCAGTACCATACCGTTTCAGATTGATCAAGTACCGTACACTTGCAGGTTTTGCAAATACAGTACACTTTCATGTCTTTAGTAGCACACTGATATGTTCGGATTCTATTTTAAATGTGCATCATTCAATTGTCTCTTTACAAACTACGTTTAAAAATAATATAGAAATGATCAAGACATGACAACTTATTTTACTGAATAGGCTCAGTAGGCTGGTTCGGGGGTGCGGGTGGGAAGGGGATGGGGTCTATTTAGGTGGATTCGTGCGGAGCAGTGCACACATATGAATGGATAAAACCAAATCGACACCCTATTCGTTGATAGTCCGACACGCGAACCAGTGTTCATCTTTGTGACACTAGATGAAAAAAAAAACATCTGAAGCAAACTTTATTATTCATAAGTTTATAATAATTGTTCCTTCCATATAGAATGAGTGCATGTAAATTCATCTGGTTCTTTACATCTTTCTCCCCAGTCTTTATGCATTTAAATAAAAATTGCAGCGCATTTCCGTTAATTTCATTCATCAAATAAAAGACAAAATTTATCCAAGAATAACCAAATAATGCAAGATATTGGTCACCCATAACCATAAATGGAAAAGAGGCACTTTGGGATTGAACCTCACACATTTAGTTTTCGTATTTCTCTGTGTCCGATTTATCTGAATTGTGTTTGTTTGTGCAGAACATTCCTTTGAAAGATCTTGAGAACCATCATTTCTGATAGCCTATTGGTTAGAGCGTCCGCCTCGGATGCGGGATGTCGCGGGTTAGATCCATGGCCGAGTCATACCAAAAACTTAAAGATGGTACTAACAGCGCTGCTTCGCTTGGCACTAAGCATTAAGAAGTTAGTGTTAGGACATGTCGGCCTGGTGTCAGGATAATGTGACTAGGTGGGACATCATGCTACATTTCTGCAACATGATGCTCTAGTGCTAGACATTACTATAAACTGTCACACTGCAGACATCGTAGCAATATGACTGAAATTTTTTTAAAAGCTACGTTAAAAATCTAAATCACACTCTCACAGACCATCTATTCATGGTCAGTCTGAACCCATGCCTGATTTATTGATTGGTGTTTAACACATCAAAACAAGAAAGCTTCTAGCGTGTTGAGACGGTAGTAGTAAAGGTTCACTGATTACAAGACTCCGGAACTGAACCGACACCGTTCAAGCCTGGCATGCCGACGACTGAGCTCGAGGCCGACTGTAGCAGATTTTAGTACGTCTAAAGTATTATATTTTGTATGCGGAGAAACCTTTGGCAACAACATGACAAAAAAAATCATTCCTCTACTTCTTTAAGTTATTTTTCAGCATTTCCTTTGTTACAAAGTTAGTTACCTTTTACATGCCACAGAGATAAACGTCAACATTCCGGCTGCCGAAGTACAGAAGCACTACTACTTACCACCACTCATTCCCTTTGGCCATTTCTGTCATCGGCAATTACACATTGCGTGAACATGATTTTGAAAATGCTATTAAACTTACAAAAGATAAGACCCAACAAATAATTTGACCTAATCTGAATAAGACTCGATGTATAACACAGTGACAGTGTACTTCGATATCCATCATAGCCAAGGTCCTTAAAACACTCGAACAGGGGGCCCCGATTGGCCTAGTGGTCTAAAGCGCTGTCCATTACGGATCACTGCCATCTCACCTCTGTCTGCGTGGGTTCGAGTCTAGGATTCGGCGAATGTGGATATGTGAGAAAGCTTGCCAGTAGCTTCTCGTGGGTTGGTGGTTCTTTCCGGTGATTTCCCGGTTTCTTCCTCCACCATTAATACTGGCCGCCATGAATAGCCTATCGTGTGCTGAAAATGGCGTTAAGCACAACAACAACAATAAAACACTCGAACACAGTTTAAGGAGAAATCATGCATGACAACATCATTAAAAACACTATAAATATATATTAAACCTCTTTACACATTTTGCTGGCTTTGAAATGAAACTGTAAAATCAGCTAAGATTTAAAACAATAGTAAATATTTTAACTTTGCTTTTATTTTGAACCTTATGTTTTATTTTCATACCTTACTAGTCTAAAAACAAAGTGAGATACGAACACATACAAACAAGTTGTGGATACATTTGAATTAGATAGTAAAATATTCAATAAAAAAATCGATAGATTTTGAAGGTAATAAGGAATAAACAATCAAGAGATATCCCATCACAACGAAGAAGAACTTGTTTTAATTTTAAATAGAGTTGCCAAAATTTTAGCTTAATTTTATTTATCTGTTTATTCATTCCTTTCGAGTTGAATTTCAGAATGGGCGTTGACTATGAAGTACACATATTAAGACTTTCACAGAAGATGTAGTAATAAATCAATATTTTACAGCCTTCCACGCCATGTCAATTGTGTTGACACAGAACTCGACCCAAAGGGATATGATAATTTTAGTTGTTTAGTTAGGATACAAATGTGTGATAAGGGACATTGCTGTGTTGTAGTACACAAAATGCGAGTTTTGTTGTAGCAACAACTAAACATATTGGGGTGCTATATAAGATTCGGGTGCTATAACAGAACTAAAGTCAGGACTAACTTTTGCAGAAAATAAAGCCCGTCACTTAGGAGTATCAAGTCAGGTAATTAAACTGTAGAAAGGATCTTATAGACAAAACTTTTCGCAAAATAAAAGGACGACATAATATGCTGATTTAATTTTATTCACGTAATAATTAAATCGCTAATATAGTATAAATACTACAGATGTGCGAACTTCATAAAGTTTATTTCGCAAATATGGTGCATTTACGGAATGCGTGCCCACTCACTTTCAAGAAAATTTTGTTAGTTTGGTTTCTAATTCAAATAAAACAGATCTGATAAAAAAGAAAATGGAGCATCATTTCTTGCAAGCTTTCTAATAAAAGGTTTAAAGTCAATTTTTTGGAAACCTAAGCAATCTATAAAAAGCGAGTCATTGATAGTTTTAAATATATTGTCCTATTGAAGGTATGTATTACTTCGATGATATAATCTGGAAAACAAAATTAAAAAACGGAAACATACATAATTGGATGGAATATGACATATGTTTACAATGATCATCATCATCATCATCATCATCATCATCATCATCATCATCATCATCATCATCATCATCATCATCATCATCATCATCATCATTATTATTATTATTATTATTATTATTATTATTATTATTATTATTATTATTATTATTATTATTATTATTTAACACTTAGCAAATTCGTTTGGAAATGGGAGTCGTGGACGGTTTCAAGTCGGCCAGCCTCTTTGCAAAGATATCGTTTGTGTTGCTAGTGGTTGCAGCCTTGTTCGCCAGCATTGCTTTCACGTGTACCGGATGGGCAAAAAATAATGTGGGCGCTCACTACGGGTTGTGGCGCTTATGTGGTGAAAATGTATATGCCCCTGGTTGTACTCAGCTGGATGGATGGGCAGTTGGTAAGGACGATTGTACTCCTAGTTACTCTATAGTTACAAATATCCATAACTACGCTGAATTTTAGGTTAAATTGATTAATCTTTGCTAGGACATCCAGTACGACCTGCTTTACTTTTATGCATTCAAACAGTATTATATTAAATAAATGCAGAAATTGAATCACAGTTATCTCAGAAATAATGTGACGAGGCGTACACTCCAATTTTGTATTCCTAAGACATATATACTGAATCATTCACGCAGAAAGCAGCTGAAAATGAATTAATGACCGTGCACGTCGTTGACGTAAGCAATAACTAATTCTTCACATTTTATAATATTTTGGTCTAAGTGGTTAGAGCGTCCGCCTCGGATGCGGTAGGTCGCGGGTTCGAACTCCAGCCGAGTCATACCAAGGACTTGTTAAAATGTTACTAGTATCTGCCTCGCCTGGCGCTCAATATTGAGAATTTAGTGTAATGAATGGTCCGCCTGGCGTCAGCAAAACGTGAATGGGTGGGACATAATGCAACATGGTGTATGGCATAAAATGTCACAATGCAGAAACCGTTGCGATGTGACTCAGATTGTTAAAGCTACTTTAAAAATCCAAACACATACATACATTCGTATCAGTTATGTTATATCCAGAGTAATGACTGACCAGTTTATTAATGGTGCTTGTGCCTAAAAATAAATAAACAATAGACTTAACAGATCGTCTTTGTTAACTAAAGTTTAGGAATATTTTTTACATTAAATTCCTTTCCTTTTTCCGATAGTGAAAACTAAACGGCGATATCATATAGTGTATATATTATAGCACAAACATTTCTTGCAGATCATCTTTGTATATCTTATTGTGAAAATTTGTCTTTATGCTCTGTCATGTCTTTTCGAAGCAGAATTTTCATAAATTTTCCAGCAACGATTGAAGAAAACCACTATCGTCACTTATACCTTTGAATAGTTAGAATACACAAATTAAATGGCATGCCCACCTGTTTTGATTTTAAGTGATTATCAGCAAAATTAATTCGGTTTATGTCCACCTCGTGGACAATTTTGTTTTGCCTCACGCAAAATTGTTTAAGTTAAAAACTAAAACAATGTGAAAGTTCTGTGTATTGATATTTGATTGAAGGTTTAATGTTGGTGGTCAAATGCATTAATAATTATGGAATCTTAACAAAATACATTTTACAGCTTGAAAATATGAAGAAATGACCATGATCCAAAATTCGCATACATTGCCATTTTTCTCCACAAAGGCTTAACTCTTATAAGCAAAAGTCTTGTTCAATACATATGATATTTATATAAATTTATTCTTTAAGTGATACGATTGGTTTGATTGGACTTCAGGATATTTTTGTGAATTTGGAGTCTGAAAGTTCTGTAATATGCAGAACTGTCATATTGAATATGGGTTTCATATATGTTTACCTACGACATGATCCTTAAAGAAACGACAGGAACATGGGAAGAGAGTGCACAAGCAGCACCCGTTAATTTGAAAATACTGTTGTTTCTTCTCCCGTTTAATGACTTTCCTTTTTTGGCTTTGTTTTGGGTTGTTTTATTTTGTTTGTTCTAAAATTAAAGCATAACTATAAAGTGTGATTGCGTTTTGCTCTGTTGTGTTAAATTTGTCTAACATGTTATGGTCTAAGTAATGTGATATCATGGGTCTCATATATAAGGCACAAACACGAGGATTAACTCGCTAGTTACATAAGAAACTAAAGCTTCATTGTTTATATTGAGTTACAATACATTTCTACAAATACATCATAATGTTTCTTTCTCTGACAAAGACCACTTTGTTTTCAAGTTTTGTTAAATTTCTAAATATTTTACCTTAAACTCCAATCTTTGTTCATGGCAACGCAAGAACTAATTTGGAACTGCTTTATTCTTTCGGAACTGAATCTGGACAAAGAACATCACTTCTTTTGTCTTAAGATGAAGCATCAGATGCTTTGAGATCCAGGATCAGTGCCTGAAAATAAATGGTTGCATAAATATTGACTGAAATAATATATATATATATATATATATATATATATATATATATATATATATATATATATATATATATATATATATATATATATATATATATATATATATATATATATATATATATATACATGCATAGATATATACATATATATATATATATATATATATATATATATATATATATATATATATATATATATATATATATATATATATATATATATTAAAAATGGGTGTCAGAAGCTAATTTTCATGTTAATATCTATTTGTCGAACATTAATGAAACTGTTGCAAATTGTGAATTTTAGAACTTAAATCCTTCGGAGAAAATAAATATTACATTCTAGATAACCAGCAAAGTCAGAAACCCCTATATATGTATTATCATATATCTCTTTGTAATCTTAAATGGATAAATATAACTCCTTACCACAGAAAATGGGAATTAAATGTCTGAGACAATAATTCTCACCAAGACAAAAGGAATATTACTTCTAATACTGTGCCAATGTCGATTTTATCCGAATCAGATTGGAATCACAGAACGGTTCAGGTGTGTTCTATTCACATCGTATCATTATTCCAAGTATATATAAAACACGTTGTAGTAACAATTATTCAATAAAACATTTCTTTCATCTAGATGAAGTTTCAAATAAATGTAAAATAATGCAAACGTGTGACAAACTTATGGGACCGGAAGCTGCTTTACTAATAACGAAATATTATTAACAAAATGTTAAGCTAACAACCTAGAGAAAAGAAAAGATAAAAGAATTTTTTTTCAGCAAGACAGTTTTGAAATATGTTTCAATTTCACATACATGTACTTAATAAAATTAGCTATGGAAACATTTAGCATGCTTAATTAGCATAAAAATGAATCCACTATGGGTTTTCTCCAAGTACTTACTGTACTAATTAACTACCTTATATACTTTCTTATTATTCTACATTTGTAACGAGATCAAATGTAACTGCACCAATGTCTGTTTTGGGCAAGCACTTTAAAAAAAATCAACAGAGTTAATGTGACACTTTCTGGAAATAGCTGGATTGGTAATCACACGTGTTAGCTCTTTCAACTTCGCATAATGCGATGGCAGATCGGGGTTTCTGATGTTCCCACTTGACCCTGACTATATGGGTCTATGTAATTAACATAATCAGTGAAACTAATAACATTGACCCTAGTCTACCGGTGCATTCTGTGACGATCAGTTCAAATCAGTGCGGTCAACACCGCTACACAATAACTGTTAGTAGCCATAACAAATGACTGGATAAATCAAAAACTTTTGTAATGAATACAGTTTCCTCATAAAATATTTCAGTGCTGCCTTTCTAAACAAGCTGTTCATGACGGTTGAGGACCTTGGGTTGCCGAGTGGTTTAAGGTACTCGCCGTTAATGGACACTGGCAACTCTATCCGCTTGGGTTCGAGTCTTGGTTCGATACACGTGGGTATGTAGCAAAGCTTGCCAGTATCTTTCCGTAGGTTGGCAGTTCTTCCCGGGTTCTAACTCCACCAAATATACTGGCCTCCATGAACAGTATATCATGGTGAAAATGGCATTAAATCCACAGACCACATTTATTAGGCTTTGATGAGTTACTCTTCAATGGTTACCATGTGATTTCGTATCGTATTTGCGTTTAAAACTAAAGAAATAATGTACTTGCGTCGTTGCTTTGTTAGAGTTCCTGCGCCTACATATGCATTCTCAGCAGATCAATAATCTGTCGCTATCAGAAGTGAGAAAAAAAATCCATTGTTAGTCGTCGATACCGATAATGTGGTACTGGAAAAGATGCATTTTTAGCTGATTCAGTCTGGTCTATAGTTTAATGCATCTTTATGACTCGTTTGTATGCCTATGAGACAGCATTCGTTTCGTAGATAATTTAGTCATTGATGATGTTTGATTTATAATTTATATTATTATTATTATTATTATTATTATTATTATTATTATTATTATTATTATTATTATTATTATTATTATTATTATTATCATTCTTAATATTGTTATTATTATTATTATTATTATTATTATTATTATTATTATTATTATTATTATTATTATTATTATTATTATTATTATTATTATTATTATTTCAGACTGGTGGGCCGCTACACAAGCCTTAGTGAGCTTCGGATTTTTCGGAATATGGGTGGCGCTTATTCTTGTGAGCCTTGTAATGTTTTCAGAAAGTTTCAAGGGAAACAAGGAGATGGCTATAGCTGCGGCAATTGTATGCATTGTTACAGGTAAAATGTGCTAGACATCTGGATTTTTTCTTTGATGTCATACAAATTATTCATTTTGATATAACTATTTAGTTTTTTTCTCATGTGATGAAAAGTGATTATGTATGTATGTAGGTATGTATGTCTATCTATCTGTTTTCATTGTTCTTTTATTTATTTAATCATTTCTTTTATCCATACAGGTGTCCTGTATTTGATTGGCGTGATCGTGTTTGGTGCTGAGTTTGACAAATACTTTATTAGTAGGAATTATTTAACGCTGATGAACTATTCTCTGTCCTACTGCTTCGGACTGTCCATAGTCGCCCTTGTTTTTGAAATTGTGGCCGGAGTTCTGATGATTCTCGACGGCAAAGGAGGAGGTGGTGGAACTAAACCCTCTGCTTAGACGAAAATTCAGATTAATGATGTTTTTAAGTTATGTTGCTTCTATTGTATGTCAGCAACTGCAAGCTTAGTAGATGTAGTGCATTGTTTCATTAAAGCTAGTTTAATAAAGTGAAAGTAAGAGACAAAAAATATGTTATGTGCAAAATAATGAAGAATACTTCGTTTCATAGTCACTTAGAAAATATCCGGAAGAATGCTGTCCTTTTAAACTGTTACAAGAGCTTTCACTGATGAATAGCCGTGTGCTAAAAGCAAAATAAAGTTGACAACGAAAAAAAAATTGAGAATGGGATCAGAATATAGCCAATTAAGCTCTTTAAAGCATCCAAATGTACTCTGTTTGAAGAATCACGCATACAAGGCGTTCAAATGTACACTGCTAGAGCGAATCACGCTTTGAAAGTCATCCGAATGTACATTGTTAGAGTGAATCACGCCCTGAAGTCAGCCGAATGAACACTTTTAAAATGAATCATGCCCTGAAAGTCATCCGAATGTACACTGTTGGAGGGAATCACGCCCTGAAAGTCATCCGAATGTACACTGTTGGAGGGAATCACGCCCTGAAAGTCATCCGAATGTACACTGTTGGAGGGAATCACGCCCTGAAAAGCATCTGAATGAACACTGTTAAAATGAATCACGCCCTGAAAAGCGACTGATTGTATACTGTTAGAGGATCAGATACATACAGGGTTGACTTTCCAGAATAAGTTCCGGAACGAGCCAACAGTTTATGACAGTAAAACGCATCACAGACTGTACAGGAATAATTGTTTGAAATGAAAGACTCAGTGGGCTGGTCGCAGACATATTCCAAATACAGGAGACACAACACTATCAAGGTTTTAGTTGTTATCCGTATATCTAGTAGCGTAAAATTTTGATTAAAATGTTGCAGATGTAGAAAATGCATAAACAGCGTCTTTCCGAGTCTGGAGTACTTGGGAAGCATTTGCCTGGAGAGCTATAATGGCCGAATGTGGATTCAATAGGACTATGGTGAAAACTCATTGTATTTGATCATACTAGAGAGTATAGCATCAGTAATAGGCCGGGGACGTTTATCAGTCCAATCAGATGTCTAAACTAGAATACACTTACAAAAAACAAACGGAAGAAGTAAAGCTTTACGCATGATGTGGAATATGCTATCTGTATCATTAATGACGAAAATAAGGGCATAAACCTGTGAGAATGTCATGGTAAATTGACTATCACTATATTGGCGACAAAGCTCTATAGATTACACTGAAGTTAATGAATTAGTACAGTCGGATGGATTAGGGTGCTAAAGCATAATACTTATTCATTATAAATTCATATTGTTAACATTAAAATTTAAGATTTGAGTTGATTTGAAGTTCATGACTGGGAGTGTACTATTTGTCCAATAACTTTTCCAATGTAACCTGCCATATTTTCCAACAGACTCAATTTCTTAGAAGAAACCAGCTATTCTTGAAAGGTCTCCAGTTATAAAACATTTCTAAAACTTCGTTGAAACTGGTGTCCTTATAGCAGTGATACATTATTCATTCAATTCTGTATTCTACATGGAATTGCTGTATGATGGCTGTGAAAAATTAAGTTATGTGTACATTCACCAATAAAATTTTCTTGAAAATAGTAAATAAATATTGAATGATTTCCATTTGTCTTGGATATACAAATGTGCTTGTGTTTAGTTCTTAGAATACATACACACCTTTTCGCTCTGTCTCTCTCTGTCTGTCTGTCTCATGTATGTGCATACACTCATAAATCTTGTATTATTCAAATGGACACTTAAACCTGAAACGAAAATATGGATAAAAATAAAATTTAAATTTAACGTTTTTCTCCAAGACGCCTGAGAGATTAATTATCGCCAATTAATAGATTCCACCCCTCCTGCCTTAAAAAATGAGCGAGTGTTTATTAACCTTCACGAATAATCACTGTGTTCTCTAAGCAAGAGGCCCGAGGGCTAATACTTTGCCTTTTGCATAATAGGAAAGTATGAAAATGTATGGTCATAGGGTGGTCTTTGCAAGATACGGCACCGAGTACCAGTGGCAAAATCGTGAGACAATGTTGGTTTAGAACAAAGTCCACTGCCTACTTAAACTGGATTACTAAGATAAAAAATTCGAGATGCACGCATCATCACAAAAACACAATTAATTCGATCAAGATATGTAGAAATTAAGAGGCGCACACTGGCATCCCTCAGCTACCCCCACATGTAGTAGGATGGCGTTCACTTTGTTGCATTTCGATACAACAAAGCGATCTTAACTTCATTAACAGAAGGTGTGGCAAGTTTAATGACATTTCTGAGGGGAATTATAAAGTTATGGGCTTGCAGAAAAGCTAAAAAATAGAGTCAACACTACCGTCCTAAACAGTGTATGACGTTATGCTTTCTACGTCTTGCATTTTTCTCCGAAAGAGACAAGACTACAACAACAGGAACAGCATCAATAATAACAACACTAATAATAATAACATTAATAAAATAACAATACCACATATCATTATTGATGATGTTGCTTTTCCTCTTATTCTTTTCTCCCGGTTAAGTCATACCAAAGATTTACAAAAATGGTACTAACAGCTGCCTCGCCTGGCATTCAGCATTAAGAGGTTAGTGTTAGGACTGGTCGGCCTGGTGTCAGGATAATGTGACTGGGTGGGACATCGTGCTACATGTAATGGCATTATTCCCCAGTGCTAGACATCACTATAAACTGCCACACTGCAGACATCGTAGCGATATGACTGAAAAATTGTTAAAGCTACGTTTAAAATCATAATAACATCACATAAAATAACATCTTATTTTCTTGCTGTTGTTGTTCTTCTTCTTCTTCTTCTTTTTTATTATTATTATTATTATTATTATTATTATTATTATTATTATTATTATTATTATTATTATTATTATTATTATTATTATTATTATTATTATTATCCTGCTTTCCTGCTTCATATCTTTCTTATGATATTTTAGCCTCTTTCTACGACCTAGAATTTCATGGACTTTGCGTAGCAGTATCTTTGTCTCAAGATCGTCCGCATTTCAAAGGACTTTGTGTAATATCCTTCTGTCTCAGGATCCTTGCCCTTCTCAAAGGACGTTGGGTAGTGTGCTGCTGTCACAAGGTCTTCCACTTCTCAGATATTATTTACTTACATTAATTAAGTTTCTTGACATATTCCCTTCTTTAGTTATAAGTTCAAATGTGACTTTTCAATAACTGGCCGATCACATATATTTCGTCATTCTACCCAAAATATAGAGGATTATACACATAATGCGTGTTTTTTATGTTAGGGTCTCAGTCATGCTTTCTATTTAATGCAAGAAACAATACTCAATGGTTGGCAAATCTGCAGGGAAAATCAGATAAAATTATGAGCAAATATTGGAAGTAAAACAGCTCATGGGCACAGTTCATGTAATGATAACATTATATAGGGTTTCATAGATAGTTAAAGATTTCTCGAGATACCTTTGTGGTACAATTACATGCTCCAAGTGCTGCTTTACGATTGGTACCATCAATGTCCCATTTAACTTAACTTGGATCACTTTGTTTTCTTCTTTTTTTCGTTGGACGGTGGCTCCCCACCCTCCCGATAATTTTGTTTCTATGACATAAAGTCAGGTTTCTTCACTGATTGTTTTGTGCCATCTCCATTTGCCTTTTTTGTGCTGCATCAAAATAACAAAAAGCTACAAGGACAACATGCCACAATGAAATAACATAAAGCAGAAAAGGGGCATTACAAGAATATAAAAGTACAACATTACAACACATAATCATGCGAAAAAACTGCAAATAATTACTAAAAAAAACAAACAAATGGATTCTTTCTTAGTTTTGTCATCTAGATAAATATTTCGTTATGTCATTAACTGTTTTTACTATCGTACTATCTTGCTCCTTTCAGTTGCTTTGTGGTACTCTTTTTTCGTTTTAAGGCGGGGAAAACGACAAATAAGTGAGAAAAAAATATGATCACATGACAGCAATAACCCAACAAAAAGACAGAACGACATAAGGACAAAACAACAAAATACCTCTAAAATATGAGTAACAAAAAGTTATAATTGTAGATTAACGTTTCTCTGAGTTCAGTGTTTCGTTTGATCTCCGTGTATTTGTCATGTCATCGTTATAATGTATTGTCGTGCTTTTTTGTTATTGTTTTCCGTTCTGTCTTTTTGTAGCAGCGATCAGCTAGCGGTCGCATAATTTATTTTTTTACTGATGTAAAAAAAAAATCTTTAGAGGTGAAATTCGGGTGGTGGTGGAGGACAACGGCCCCCCCTCCCATTTCCCCAATGTGCTGGTACCCATGGCTACCATAATACAGTAATAGAGACCCAATCAGGCGCCATAGGTTCCTCTCTTATTCGACAAGTACTATGTTTATCATCCAATTATGAGTCTTACATTACTCTCAATATTGAAGTTAGACAGGATTTTCATCTTTAAAGATTATAAATCTATTTAGTACTTGTTAAATGGTTCCGTTTCGTACTGTGTCTCTAAAATGCCCGATTATCAAAGTTGCATACTTCTGGAGGTAAGAACTCTCAGAGCTACAAGATTTACTTGTTGGGCTCATTGATATTTATATCCATTTACATGAGACGTTCAGACTAAAATTAATGACCTACCGAACTGCTTTCTTTACAGCCAAATGAGTCACACATAGTAACTGTATAGTACTATAGTAGTTGTGTTTTGTTTTATGTAGCAAGAGGACTAGTAACTTACTCGGATAAAGTATCCGTAAACAATAATATACCATAAGAACAAGATGTCAAATTATACTTAGTTTGTTACAAAATTAAAACCTATTAAGCAGCATGGTTAGTGGCTACATCAGATTACTGGAGGGGTAAGGGTGGGTCTGAGTTTGCCTTAATTTTTTTTTACAAGTTTCATCAGTTCCCCATCCACCCTTCTCCGGATGGAAGTTTAGAATGCTTTTTACTTTTTTTTCTAAAGAAACAAAAGTACATATTGACCATATCTGTGATTTTACAACGTAGTTATGGCACTCAAAGCACTTTAAAAGTACAGGAGAATTTTTTTTCCAGTTTATATTAGTTTTTATAACCTATGTTTAAATATAGGCGATGTCCCACAAGCCGGAACTACAATTTTAGTTGTGTTATAGGCAGTTTCGTAGTCCTCAGACTCGCTTCGTGGGCAGTTATATAGATCGTGGGCAGTTTGCAGTTTGGAAACTGCCCACTACCCACGTCACCTTTATCTGCACTATTAACGTAGATTTCAACAAAATAATCATATATAATCTTTTTAAATCTTGAATTACTTACAAACACTTATTCCTACGACAAGTGATTGATTTTTTTTTTGCTATTTAATTACGATTTATATTTTTCCGAATTGAATTGAATTAGATTATTGAGTTACTTCTTATTGGGAACTAAAGCTTAACAGGCACCATGAAAGATTGAACCGGACGTAATACTTTTTCATATTGTGTGTTTTCGTGTGAGGGATTTAAACTGTCCAGAATGTAAGTAGCAGGATGAAACTCTCAACATAACGCATTTTGAGTTCTATCTTTTAAAATATCGTGATAACTGGCCTTTAGCCACGGCAGTTTCGTCTTTGACTGTGGTAATTATATTATGAAAAAGGAAAACAATAACTGGCCCTAGCCGTCACATCTGCGTAGTTTCGTCTTTGACTGTATTATTTTATGAAAAAAGAAAACAATATGTTCACTCTATATGCTGTTGACTGCACTCTGCAAATAAAACTCTGTAAAAGATGTTGAGAGTACCACGTGGGTACAAATACATTACTGTGAATTCCTCCAACACTTGTAGTTGGAGCGCGTATTGTTGCTTACAATTTACCGTCGTACATGTACTATATAATAAATATATTTATTATATAGTATATGTGTGACGGTAAATTGTAAGCATTGATACGAGCCCCAGTGGGGAAGAGGAACTCGTGTGCACACGTAATAAAAAGGATAAAAGGAAACAATTCAATACCGACGTTTTTCTGCCTTAGTTATGTATTTAATAAACTTGACTTTGAATATCACCAGCTGTACAATCAATTTACAAAGTACTGACTTCTTAGGACTACACCACATTTATTTATGTATTTTATCGAAGTTGGATAGCATGGTGTGTTACAGATGCATCACATATGCTATAAATTTTGCTACCTACTGGAACAACCCGGTTACTATAAACACCAAAATACACTGAAAGACCAAAATACACCAAATTACCCTCCAAAATACACATATTAACATTTTCTCTGTGTATATATTGGTGTACACACATGAATTATGATTTGTTTTTGTGTTTTATTTTGTTTGAATAGTAATATAAAGCAAAATAAAGTATGATTTATGTAATTGTGATTCAAATTATTTACTTTTTTCCCTAGTTATAGCACTTATCATCTGGTCATACTTCATTGGGTAGGTATCATAAACAGATGGTCATTATGGAATGTAGGTGGTATAATAAATGCTGATCATTCCGAAATGGAAATAATCTCAGTAATTGACAATATGTTGGTTTAATTCATATTATTTAAATTATCTTTATTCATGTTAAAATTTAATGCACACATCTTGACCAGTGTAATATTCTTAGCACAGGAAAAGTTGTGGAATTGTTGTCAAAATCAGGCTCAAGTGTATGCATTCCATGTCGTTTGAAAGAAATGATATACTTCATTATGAATATGGACCTTCATTATGAATATGGGCCCCAAGTGGCCAAATGGTCTAAAGCTTTTACCATTATGGGTCATTGCCATCCCACCTCTGTCTGCGTGGGTTGGAGTCTCTGGTTGGCCAATATGGTTATTTGAGAAAGCTTGACAGTATCTTCTCGTGGGTCGGTGGTTCTTTCTGGGTTCTCCCAGGTTCTTCCTCCACCATAGATATTGGCCGCCATATATATAGCATATCTAGTACTAAAAAATATTGATAAACCCTATAACAACATCATTCTGAATAATGCGAAAAACCTCAAATAGATTTTGAATAATGGCAAAAGTTCATTTTTAGATGACTGTGGTGTATGGGATACATTTGCTGGTGCATCCATTAATGTGAAGTATTCTTTAAAATGACAAAATCAGAAAACTGAGTATAGACCTTTGGATCTGTAACATGGCAAGGATTAATTTGTCGTGATCCACAGGTACTATGCTCAGTTGAAAAAGGACAATATGTACAAAAAATGGTTAGATGACTAGGCTAGGGGAATCTTGGAAGTAATTTGTCACTGGTTTAATATGTCAGGAAATTTCCTAGTTTAACATTTCATAAAAAATCGTGAGTATGTTTATGTTGACATTACAGAAATGAGTGGAAAGAGGAAACTGCATCTAATGTTGAAAAATTATGGTGAACTCTCCAAACCAAGAGGACTTCAACCAATTTATGACAAACAGAATTATCAAAAATCAAAGGATAGAAACATTGGAAGATATCCATTTACACTAAGAAACTGTCTAAAGACATTTCCTTTCCTTTTCTTCTGTTCTAATTTGTAGTTGTGTGACAGGTACATGAAACACAATTTGTTTGATACTAAAATGAAACCTTTTGTATCTGTTTTTAGTATTATCAGTAATGTGAATGAAAATGTGAGAAGCATGAAATTGTTTATTTAGATTTTAGAGCTAGAGGTATTAGTATTATTCTTATCTTTTGAAATCCATGTCAAGGGTGCTTTGCTGAACTGCCTTGCACAAAAATAGATGAGTAATCATGTCTTCTTGATGTGATTACTACATTACTCAAATCAGCTATGTCAAGAGATGCTAACATATGATCATGCTGATCAGGAATCTTAGCATTAATTAATTGAAACCTACATGCTATACTTGCACATAATCCAGGTCCAAAAGCAAACAACATAGACCCTGATCTGCTGTCGCATGATGTTTTTTAAACAATATCCTGAGTCGTCTTTGCCTATTATCATATATTCTGGTTTGATATAATACAATTGTATGTTGGTGTGAATTTCTGTATATTTCAGAATTTCAGTGTATTTCTATGTTTCTATTAACCGAGGAACACCAATGCAACTGGAAATTAATATAACTGTCCTGCATTCTTGTGCCAGATTCCATTGAAAATATTCATATAACATAATAAATTTGCAGAATGGATTGATCCAAATTATGGTCATATTTTTGGAATATATTAAAATGTTTGTACAGTTTGTTTAAAACTGAATTATAGTTTTTGATAAGATTACTTTATAAAAAAATGCCAGTACAGTTTAAGCTTATTTTTCACTTTCAACAAGTTTAAAAATAACAACATTCCTTCCCAGTTGTTTAGGTCCTGAACTGATTAATTGGAGAGGCTGCCATGGGTCTCAGAGCAAAGAACTTGACAACCTAGCCTTAGCACTGAATAGTCAAAATGTGATGATTCGCCCTTACATAACCACTGCCAGTGAATCAATTTGTGTAATTTAGGGCTTTTATTCATGACAGCTTAAGAAGAATTATTAGTAGTATTAATTAGAACAAGGTCTGACAAAAAAATGATTTTGCCAAGCCATGAGACCAATAATTGTTATGATATTCTGCAATTTTCAGATTCTTTTTAATAATAATAATAATAATAATAATAATAATTATAATAATAATAATAATAATAATAATAATAATAATAATAATAATAATAATAATAATAATAATAATAATAATAATAATAATAATAATAAAAATAATAATAATAATAACAACAACAACAACAACAATAATAATAATAATAATAATAATAATAATAATAATAATAATAATAATAATAATAATAATAATCTTAGTCGGTCATGAATAGATACGAAGTTATCTCAGAGAATACTACTGCTTACTTGGCAAGAAATATTGAATGTAATCAAGAACTTACAAGTAACAAATTTTGTTACAGTGGACATGGAAGATATTTCCTGTTCTCTATTAGTTTTGACTTATTTTTGTGTAGGTCTCCATGTGACAGTGTCTGTGTAAAAGTGAGATGTAGAATGGTAATTAAATGTAGTATGATAGTGAATGCATAACACTGTCAGAAAGACTTCAGTAGATGTACAGGTCACCATGTGACAGCGTCTGTGTAAAAGTGAGATGCGGAATGGTAATTAAATGTGTGTATGATTGTAAATGCATAACGCTGTCAGAAAGACTTCAGTAGATGTATTATCATGTTTATTTTTTTTTGGATGTCAAAACGTATTGGAAGGGTATTTCTGCTTGTTTACTTTTTAATTGCTTGATTCATTTAACACAAGTGTGATTGGGTGTCAATGTAGATATCATGAAACAAGAGACAAACAGGAATATCAGTATTGTAATTAGCTGCCATGATCCCCTATTTTATCTAATCAGAACAGATGAAAGATTTGGTATGGATCAATAAAATTACAAGTACTCTTGAAATAAATGATTCAGTCCCTAATGTGATTTGTTTTCTTTTTTCTATAGATCCAGCATATCATGTGGTCACACAGGATAAAATACAGTTACGGTAATCCCAGCATTCTGGTTGGCCAGAACAGCTCAATTCAGACCAGAACTCGCTTAGAGAATCAAACAGGGAAGTTTGAACAAGAGTACCATCCAGTTTCAAATTAGTGCGAAGACCAACGAAATGACAATTGTGTTTTCAGACCCCCAAATGAACTATTGATAGCAGCAAAGACTGCATTGAATTCAGACTATATTGCAATGTCCAATAGATTTTAAAGACAGAAAATGTGTGCATTTTTTAAAAATGTCTGTCTGGTTATGAATCTGTGAGTGTGTACATGTGTGTTTGCATGGAGATGATATTTGACAGTGCTAAGTGTACCAACTATATTTTGTTTGCAAGTTTATTAAATGCTTTAACGAAAACATGTTATTTTATTTTCTTCAAATTTGAATTCTGTCATTTTTTACAGGTTTAAATGAGAGAGCTTATTCTGAATTTGACGATCTTTGTGGTTGTGGTGAGCGCACTGCCCCCCCTCCTAAAAAACACATTTTTGAGTCTCAATAGTCATCGGCAAATATGGCAGGTATACTGTTGTTCTATTGACAATTCTTACCATCCTGAAGTCCATATTGTGATCCAATTTCAGTCAAACAAGGAATAATGGTTTATAACATCAAAATCTCTGACAAATTCAATAATCAGTAAGATGTATACATATTAATGACCCGATTGGCTAAACTTGTTATCACTCTGAAGGCCTGATTTCTGATCTGAATTTGAATAAACTTGGAATATATGCATGTATAATCCAGATCTCAGATGGATTTGATAGTGAACAAGATCAACGCATATTAATAAGATGATCTTACGCCTGTTTGGCTGAACTTGTTACCACTCTGGATACCGTATTACTGATCCGAATTTGATCAAACTAAGAATACCTACTTATATCATTAAGCTCTTGTACAGGTTTGATAATGAATGAGATAAACACATATTGATATACTCTGGCAAAATTCATGTTTGCCTATTTTAATAACTGCTAAAGTTGGTGTACTTTGGACTCGACTTCATTTCATAAGCATGTGGGAGCAGCCATTTTGATCAACTGTCTACTTTAGGCAGCCTTTTGTTTTCCCAATGCTTAATCATGGGCAATGAAAGTACAAGAGAAGAATGTTAACATTCTCTCCACTGGACTTGTTGCAAATGCATGCAACTTTACATTATACCAGTTCTGTTTTCAGGAATACTTAATAACCAAAGAAAAACCATAAAGATAAATGGTTGTTATTATTGTACACTTTAAATTGGTGGTATAGGAGAAACATTTAAATTGTAAGCATCTAAACAGACTCTTTGAATAACTTTTATGTATTTCATCCACAGGACAGTATTTGTTAGTTACAAAGTCACACACCCAAACCCAGCCCATGAGGAAAATTGTACTATTTTTAAAATGCATGTTTAGCAACCAATATTATGCTAAAGACAGGAATACAAGGCTTACCACAAGTATTTTTGAGATGTAATTTATAAAGTTTACAGGCTGAATAGGGATTGAACAGCTCAGGTTCATAGAGGTCAAAGTGTACAAAGTTTGCTAATTCTTCCAACACTTAGATATCTCTTTTAACTGCTATTAATTGCTAATTCTTCCAACACTTAGATATCTTTTTTAACTGCTATTAATCTTCTTGTCTGTTTAAAATCATATTTTGCTCATATGTGTACCCACCAATAAAAATATCTTTCAGGCATGGCATGCACACATACATAAAGTCCTCAAATGGCAATGTTTGGTATACTTTACCAACAAATGGGTTTAAATTACTATTTTTCAACTCAATATGTAAGTCATCGCACATAAGATATCCATAATGATCCTAAGCAGTTATTTGGCAATCATACTTTAAAAAATCATTTAAACATGATACAACCTCAAAGCAGAAGATAAAAGAGGTGTGAAAGCTTTATTTCATGGACTTGCCAATCACCTATACTAAAACAAATATATAAGTGTAAATATTGACATTACATCCGATCCAATTGCTTTGCTCTTGTTAGCTAAATTGTATGGCAGTGGCAGTATCTATCAAACCATTAAAACAAAGTACTGTATTTTCCCTGTGTTTTTAGAGGCTATTTGTTTTCAGATACAAAAATTATTTTACGAAATTTTTAATGCAGCATAATTTTAAGAGGATATATTACAAAACAATGTTTCATGAACTTATGTTGTCAGACACAATCTAAAGAGAACTGTTGGTTCAGTTTCTTAATCAGACATGAATGGGAAATGTGAGCCTGTTTTAAAAATGCATATTGCATTTTGTCAGAATAGAAACCAATATTATGCTAAAGACAGGAACACAAGGCTTACCACAATTATTCATGAGATTTCATTAATAAAGTTTACAGGTTGAAAAGGGATGTTATAAATGAATAAAAAAAAACATTTGCTACATTTTTCTTTCACCTAGCTCAAGTTTGTTATGTCTGTGTTCTAAAATATTGAATTTCCCCACAGTTAAAAACATTTCAGACACAATACTGCCACAAAACATTGCATCAGCAAGAGCAAGATAGGCTCATTGGCTTATTTGTTATTCATAACATCAATATTAATGTACCAGTTTATTGAGAAAAGCATACACAATAAGAAAAAGAGTAAGCAATTCCACAAATGTTTGTCTATTTTTTTAAATTCCGCTTTACAGTTTCATAGCTTGCACATGATTTGATTTTTAAAGAAAAAGAATATTCCATTTTTTCCTCACTGGTTATATTGGCTATTTAGAAAGGATATGTTAAACATTATGTGTCATTAAATGTTTTATTTCCATTACTTTGGTATATGATTGTTTGGTGTAAATAGGGTTATAAAATATACAGTTTGGCCTTATTTCAGATATGCACCTCTCAAAAGACTTGTATCTGCTTGATCATTGTCACTTCCTCGACTTTACATGTAAATTGAAGAACAATTAACATTATTTTTGTGCAGTTTTTCTTAGCTCTACTGGTCATAGACCAAATGAGCTTATGGGATTGTCTGTTGTGTCATCCAGTCATCAGCTGTATGTTGGCATGTTTGTTATCACTACTTCTTCTAAATTACTTGGAAGATAGCCTTGAAACTTTACACACACACATTTATCCTATGGTCTAGATTGTCCTAAATGAAAATGGTTCTGCTCCGACATCTAATATTACTGCCACAATGACCATCTTGAAAGTCTCATCATTACTCCTACAAAATGGATAGTCATATGAATGTTGGGTTTTCTCGAAAAGATTTATGTTGCCTAGTTAGTCCTGAATGAAAATCGTACCTAACTGACATCTAATATGGCTGCCAAAGTGGATATCTTGAAAACCTTATCATTACTGCTCCTATATGGATGATTATATCAACATGATGTTTTCACTAAAAGATTTCTTATGCTATGTGGTCCAAAATGAAAATGGTGCTGATCTAATGACGCATTTGTATTTGGTGTAAATAGAGGACGTTCATGAGATTACACACCAACGTAGTGAGGACACGCCTCCAACCGAGGACACTTGTTGATTGTTTCTTGATTTTGGATTGTATCTTTCCTCCAAAACTGGCGATACACATGCCCGAAGCCATGTCATCGATTTCCCGGTGTCAGGCAAAATAAAGATTTCCTATATTTACGATCTTCCTTTAGATCCCAACATCAAATACTAATAATATAGCTAAACCAGTAGAGGTAAAGCTAGTGCATACAAAGGTCCCAACGTTGTTAATAATATTTCAAAAATCTGTGACAATAGCTATGGGAAACACAAGATACAATCATGATGTGCATGCCCAATAAAAGCAAATAAATCCATGAGGAGTCATAAGAAAGAAGTACATGAAACTGCTATGTAAAATACGTACAAATTTCTAGTAGAGTTGTACCAAAATTGCGTAATTATCCTACCCAAATGTAAGGTCAATACGCCCTGTTTATGACGAGGTTTCACACGTGTAAAGCATAATAAAAGAAGCCCTTAATATGCAGCATCCGCATTATTCAATGAACTATATCCATCCATTTAGTATCATATTTAGTGTTCAAAACAGGATAGAACGGCTGTTTATAACTCATCACAGATTTTTCGATATGGAGATCGCATTAAGACTAACCAAATTTGGAAGTTACGTGAATAAAACTTCAATAGAAAACAAATATTTATCATTGAGATGATCAGTCCCAATAAGAAACATTTAATTTTTGCAATATGTCTTTCATCATCACACTTTAAGACTTGTGACTATATGTGCAAACAAATCAATTTAATTTTGTATGTATATACCTTCGTTAGTTAGCATTATTTGATGACTTTGATTTACAGATTATGCATCATGCTTATATCCATAGTTTTGTTGTGAAGGAAGTCTCATTAACTAATTTATGCATCATGATGATGTACTCTTCTTCCGAGCTCTATAATGTCAACATCATTTACGATACACTAGAGTGAATTGTATTACATAGGAGTAGACAGATGTAGAACTACAATGATACCAAATAATGTCGAATTTCAACTTGCATTAAAAGGTACAGCGGAAACGACCTAATTTTTGAGACCCGATTTTTTTTAGGCCAAAAGTTACCGGGTTCGGAACCGGAATTTGTGTTCGAATTTAGATTTTTTTTTTGTTTGTTTTTGGGCTTCAGATAAAAAGCAAGCCGGTCTGAACTGCACACGGACAGGTGATCTTCTGCAAAAAAGTAGCATAAGTTTGAGATTTGGAGTAAAATGTGTCCAGGACACGAATATTGTGAGTGCAATACGCTAAAAAGGAAGTCAATTTTTTTTTATATACTTAAACATCCGGCTAAACAACAATCTCTCTAAACAAGATGTGTTCGGTTACATTCAGAAGTAATCCCATAAATGCGTTTCCTACTCCCATTTCAGGCATAAATTAAAAAAAAAATATCAGGGGTTAGTTAAAAACTACACAAAATATAAATACAACAGGCACCAATCTATCTAAAAGTACATTAGTGTCAATCAGGTATCGTTACACATTATATTGCCTTACAAATTGTTTAGGTGCGTTTTTAGTCACAAAACACAGACTGTTCTACGAGACCAACCTATATACCGCACATGTATTAGATGTTCATACTCCAATTGTATCTATAAAGTAAGGTTTACACACAATACTACCTGCAGATCACAATACTGTTAAAAATATATTTGTGACCCCTGTACAAAAGCAAAGTTATACCAAACACCTTACAGTTTATTTTGAATTGCCAAATGTGTAATTTAAGTGACCTCGAAAGTAAGCTGTGAGATCAGTGTAACATTGAAAGTATCTTTCTCATTATTAGAGTAAAACCAATACAGAAGGATAAACTTTGCAAGTATGTATTAGAAAATTATCAAAATCCACTAACCATGAACATAAATGTACTATAATAGATTAGTTTGACCAGTGTACTTCACTTCTGGAATTATAAAACAAAGGCTGTAACTAGAGCCGTAATTGCTATAATTTTGTTAAATTAGATATGCTGCGCTTTGCTTTTTTCAATTTTTATTTTTGATATACTTGTATTAATTGTGTTGAGATTGCTATAAAAAGACTTCAAAATACAAAATAAAACATAATGACGGTTAAGACATCCTCCATTTACTCAAGTAAATCGGCTTGAAAATGATGAAGTCACCACGAACTATTTAGTATGGTAAACACAAAAATTCTATCATACTGTCAATATTTAATTTGCAGGTATTTGAGAGAGAGAGAGAGAGAGAGAGAGAGAGAGAGAGAGAGAGAGAGAGAGAGAGAGAGAGAGAGAGAGAGAGAGAGAGAGAGAGAGAGAGAGAGAGAGAGAGAGAGAGAGAAAATTCATACATGCATTATAGAATTAAAAAAAGACATTGCTATTTTGTTAGCAGAAATAATCATTGACTAACAGGTTAGTTTTCCGGCTTAAAACGCTACAATCCAGCTAACTCATATGATCCCCAGAGCGGTGCACTATTACGAAGCTTGTTATATCACACTAAAGTATAATTGCATGACAATCAATCAATCAATCAATTAATCAATCAATCGATCCATCAATCAATCAATCAATCAATCAATCAATCAATCAATCAATCAATCAATCAATCAATCAATCAATCAATCAATCAATCAATCAATCAATCAATCAAATAGGAGTGCAATTGTCCATACAAAAGCTGAAGACAGTTGCAGACAAGGTGGACGCGGCGCAGCGGGGACGCTCTTGCCCTAGGTGGCCAGCCATCTTGTGGGCTACCCCTGGCAAGCTAGGCACGGCGGACGCGGCGCAGCGATACGCTCTTGCCCTAGGTGGCCAGCCCTCTTGTGGGCTACCCCTGACAAGCTAAGCAAGGCGGACATAGGTGGCCAGCCATCTTAAGGGCTACCTTTGGCAAGCTAGGCAAGGCGAACACGGGGCAGCGGTGACGCTCTTGCGCTAGGTGGCCAGCCCTCTTGTGGGCTACCCCTGGCAAGCTAGGCAAGGCGGACGCGGCGCAGCGGGGACACTCTTGCCCTTGGTGGCCAGCCCCTTGTGGGCTACCCCTGGCAAGCTATGCAAGGCGGACGCGGCTCAGCGGGGACGCTCTTGCCCTATGTTGGCAGCCCTCTTTTGGGCTACCCCTGGCAAGCTAGGCAAGGCGGACGAGGTGCAGCGGGGACAATCTTGCCCTAGGTTGTCAACCCTCTTGTGGGCTACCCCTGGCAAGCTAGGCAAGGCGGACAGGGCGCAGCTGGAACAATCTTGCCCTAGGTGGCCAGCAATCTTGTGCGCTACCCCTGGCAAGCTAGGCAAGGTGGTCGCAGTGCAGCGATACGCTCTTGCCATAGGTGGACAGCCCTCTTGTGGGCTAGCCCTAGTAAGCTAGGCAAGGCGGACGCGACGCAGCGGGGACGCTCTTGCCTAGGTGACCAGCCCTCTTGTGGGCTACCTCTGGCAAGCTTGGCAAGGCGGACGCGGCGCAGCGTGGACGCTCTTGCCCTAGGTGGCCGGCCCTTTTGTGGGATACCCCTGGCAAGCTAGGCAAGGGTGACGCAGTGCAGCGATACGCTCTTGCCCTTGGTGACCAGCCCTCTTGTGGGCTACCCCTGGCAAGCTAGGCAAGGCGGTCGCAGTACAGCGATACGCTCTTGCCATAGGTGGCATGCTCTCTTGTGGGCTAGCCCTGGCAATCTAGGCAAGGCGGACGCAACGCAGCGGGGACACTCTTGCATAGGTGACCGGCCCTCTTGAGGGCTACCCCTGGCAAGCTTGGCAAGGCGGACGCGGCGCAGCGGGGACGCTCTTGCCCTAGGTGGCTGGCCCTCTTGTGGGCTACCCCTAAATCTAGGCAAGGTGGACGCGGCGCAGCGAAACGCTCTTTCCCTAGGTGGCCAGCCCTCTTGTGGGCTACCCCTGGCAAACTAGGCTTGGTGGACGCGGCGCAGCGGGGACGCTCATTCCCTTGGTGGCCAGCTCTCTTGTGGGCAACCCCTGGCAAGCTAGGAAAGGCGGTCGCAGTGCAGCGATACGCTCTTGCCATAGGTGACAGGCCCTCTTGTGGGCTATCCCTGGCAAGCTAGGCAAGGCGGATGCGGCGCAGCGTGGACACTGTTGCCCTAGGTGGCCGACCCTCTTGTGGGCTACCCCTGCCAAGCTAGGCAAGGCGGACGCGGCGCACGGGGGACGCTCTTGCCCTAGGTGGCCAGCCCTCTTGTGGGCTACCCCTGGCAAGCTAGGCAAGGCGAACGTGGCGCAGACAGGACACTCTTGCCCTAGGTGGCTAGCCCTATTGTGGGCTACCCCTGCCAAGCATGGCAAGGCGGACGCGGCGCAGCGGGGACTCTCTTGACCTAGGTGGCCAGCCCTCTTGTGATCTACCCCTGGCAAGCTAGGTAAGGCGGACAGAGCGCAGCAGAGGCGCTCTTACCCTAATTGGCCAGCCATCTTGTGGGCTACCCCTGGCAAGCTAGGCAAGGCGGACGCGTCTCAGCAAGGACGCTCTTACCCTAGGTGGCCAGCCCTCTTGTGTGCTACCCATGGCAAGCTAGGCAAGGCGGACTCGGCGCAGCGGGGACGCTCTTGCCCTAGGTGGCCAGCCCTCTTGTGGGCTACCCCTGGCAAGCTAGGCAAGGCGGACGCAGCGCAGCGTGGACGCTTTTGCCCTAGGTGGCCGGCCCTCTTGTCGGCTCAAGCTAGGCAAGGCAGCCGCGTGTCAGCGGGTACGCTCTTGCCATAGGTGGCCGGCCCTCTTGTGGGCTACTCCTGGCAAGCTAGCCAAGGCGGACGCGGCGCAGCGGAGACGCTCTTGCCTTAGGTGGCCAGCCCTTTTTTTGGGCTACCCCTGGCAAGCTAGGCTTGCTGGACGCGGTGCAGCGGGGACGCTCTTGCCCTAGGTGGCCAACCCTCTTGTGGGCTACCCCTGGAAAGCTAGGCAAGGCGGAGGCGATGCAGCGTGGATGCTCTTGCCCTAGGTGGCCAGCCCTCTTTTGGGCTACCCATGGCAAGCTAGACAAGGCGGACGTGGTGCAACGGCGACGCCATTGCCCTAGGTGGCCGGCCCTCTTTTGGGCTACCCCTGGCACGCTAGACAAGGCGGACGCAGCGCAGCGGGGACGCTCTTGCCCTAGGTGGCCAGCCCTCTTGTGGACTACCCCTGGCAAGCTAGGCAAGGCGGACGTGGCGCAGCGGGGACGCTCTTGCCCTAGGTGGCCAGCCCTCTTGTGGGCTACCCCTGCCAAGCTAGGCATGGTGGACGCGACGCAGCGGGGACGCTCTTGCCCTAGGTGGCCAGCCCTCTTGTGGGCTACCCCTGGCAAGCTAGGCAAGGCGGACGCGGCGCAGCGGGGACGCGGGAATTAGCATTAGGTTTTGAATTTGTTTGTCAAATTCTGATTTCCGGGTTTTTTATCATATTTTTTTAGCAAAATGATTATAAAAATCTATACAATACGAGCACAAGAACTGGAAAGAACCAGTATTTGACAAACAAATTTAAAACTTAATGTTAATTCCCGCTGCCATCCCTGGGGTTTTGACCCAACGAAAACTAGCGAATTCAATGAAAAACAATGATAAAATTGACTAAAATGCCTGAAAAATAGCTTAGAAGACGACAAATTTGATAAAAATTGAACAAAATCAAAAACTTTATATAATAATTAAATCTGATTAAGTGGAAATGTTTCATGATGTAGAATATTTTTTGTGGAGTACAATCTTATAATATTTCCTGAATGAACTAAATAATAACAAATACAATAACTGAAAAGTTTTATGCTTGTCCCAGTCTCGCTTAATTATCTAATTACTGAAACATAAAACTTTGCGAAAATTTTTTGGAATAAGTATATCTAATAACACCATCAGCGGAACGTTTCACTGAGGATGGGACTATGTTAAAATATTTACTAGCGGAATACATTGACTTAAACATAATTTCTTCACCAGATTCTTTATTCACGGATTTGACAGGTTTTACAGTATATCTTGCGAAACCTGTGTTTCCAAACCTGCAGTTTTCACCTTTCGTGATAATACGTAAATTTTGAACTGAGTTGTCAAGTTTTTTGCCGTTTATGTGGTCAACTACATACCCATCTTTGATCGGTCCCACGAAACATTCAATTACAAATCTGTGTGAAAGATAATGTTTATTTTCGCTGGTTTTAAACGCAAGATAATCAGCATTGGTAACACTACCAACTGGTTGTTTTCAATCTGCAATTTCTAATGATTCCATTACGATTCGCTTCATAATTGGTTATGATTGGATGAGGCACAAACTCATTTTGCTCTATTTATATAGTATATAGTCTTTCCACGCACACCAGCATCACACAGCATACACGGTGTCGGTCCTAGACTGCCATTTCTCACGCATTGCATGTGATAACTACAGAACTCGTTTACGCAATTTTTGTTACAACGAGATGTATAACCAATCTTAAGCCAGCGACAATTGTGATTTGGTTGAATCACATATAAACGATTAATACTTCAATTTAGATACCTATTTGCCTTAATTATAATATGCAGGAATTATCCTCAATTGAGCCTGCATCAGCTAGATTTGATCTTGACAGACTACACAAATTGAGTTTCTCAATGAAAGATCTAGCTTTAACGAATCCTGATATAACTAAATGCATTAGTGAAGCCAAGTAGGACTTCCGAGACGAAGGTGCGGTTCATGTGTGGTCTATATTCAGGATTGAAAATGATATCTATGTTATGAATGACAAACGAGGTTGAGAGATCGTTGACTATCTCGATGTTCGAAAATATATTATTTTAGTAAAATTTATTGTAAATACAGAGGATGATATTTGGATCATCAGAGACAAACGCGAATCCGTCCAGAAGTCAGGGAATAATATTATACTTGGTAAAAATTCCAACCCAGGAATTCTGACTGGAATAGACAAGCCGTATTATGAGCGATCTTATCCAGTAACTGCTGTTGTCTACGCGCTCTATCCATTATATGATAAACCTGACGTAAAGGATCTCAAGAAAATGAAAGTGTCATCCTTGACTAGAATAAAATGTGTGGCTCAGCAAGTTATAGAACACTTCACAAACGGGATACGGGGAAACGGTTTAACAGATTTAAAGAGTAAAAAATTAAATATGTGGGCTGAAAAAGTTAAAGACACTGGAGCGTCTATCAGCGACGTTGCTGAGCTAGAAAAGTTATTAAGATTTCCAATAAGAGTAAAGACGTTGACAGGAGAGATTTTACACAAAACAAAATATAAATCTAGAGGAGCTCCTATAAATATTATTGATCATAACGTGCATGCATGGACTGATACTGTAACTGTATTTCCATGAGAAAGAAAGGTTAAATTTTACCAAGATGATGTATTCGATGCCATAGGTAATATTAGCATACGTGACCCTGTTTCTGTGTGGTTGTTTCAGAGTTCTGAATGTGATCATTATGATCAGTTTGTACGGTCTAACGGTGATATTTATCGTACAGAATCTCTTTATAAAGTAATGGAAAACCTTGCGCTGAAATATACTTCTGACGATGTCAAAGTTAGACAAATTACTAAGTAATTGTTTTACCTTACCATCGGTTGCTGCTCATTTCGCTCAGGAGAAAAAGTCGTGGAAACTGACACGATTAGAATTTCTTGACACGGTGGATTGTGGAATACTACATATAATTACAAAGACGTTATCTCAGTTGATATGGTAGCGTGTTATCCTGGAAGTTTTCTTGGATATGGAGAGTGCTCTAAATACTTTAATAGATTTGGACATCCTACACATAACATGACCAGGGTTGCGATCAATGGACCCTTACCAGATTTTGATTTAACAGGATTTGCTCATGTAGAATCATTCGAGCTTAGAGAAGGTCTCCATTTGATTGTTTATGCGTGGTTCGGAAAGCACTTTTCAGAAAAATGTTGGGCTCCAAAAGTACTGCTAAGATATATGATCGATGTTGGAATTTTAGTATCGTTGAATGTATCTGAAGTTATTATAACATATTTACGTGCAAAAACAAGTTTGGTTACCAGAACCTGCTAAACACGATGAGATATTTGCAAAAGATCTCGGCAGAAAAATAATCGGTATGTTTACACAAGGAGGATCACATGATCATAAACGAACTTGTACAAGATTGATCATGGACGATGCTGAACTCGATTTTATAATCGCTGATACGATGGAGAAAGATACATTTATAAGTCAATGTAATGCTTATTTATCAGATAAAACAAAACTAGGTACCATTGTGAGCTATACTGATGGCGAGTCACCACAGTTTATTCATCTAAGATCTTCGATGCTAACTTTGTTTCGATAAATCTATTATCGATGATAAACAGATTTCCTCGTTACGCTGTTAGAGTCGCGACAGATTTATTTTATGTACACAAAAAGTATAAAGATTCATTAAATCTCGGTAATGGTGAATTGGGAACGTGGAGGATAAAACAAGAAGATATACTTAGTTATTGTGAATCTGCCGATGATGAAATTGAGGAAACATATTACAGAAATAATCAAGTATCAAAGTCATCTGCGCCATCCGTGTATGATCCTGTATGTAGACATAAGACTGTTATCTTAATGGATGTGGAGGTTCAGGTAAAACAGCACGCGGGATTAACTTATTCATAAATTTAGATATCATTGTCTTAACACCAACGCGCAAACTCGCCAGGGAAATAAAGCAACGAGATGTAAAGTCGTGTACATATCATAGTTTCTTTAGATGGTGCGGAGATACATGGACCCCATCACGAATGGGTGAAAAATATATACCTAAAATTATCATATGGGACGAGATATGCACGGTGCCTCTGGAAGTATAACAAACATTTCTTGATTGGTTGTTACTAAAGAATACTGCTGTGATTATGTGTGGCGATCATGGTCAACCACCACCCTTTTTTGGGCAGTCTCCACATGAGTGGCTAAAGAACAATGTAGATTATTATGAAGAAATATTTGATGATCATAGAGCCGTTGATGAGTCGCTAAAAGAATTGAAAAGATTAATACGACTACAACCAGATAAAATACAATGTGAAGTAATGCGTGAGATAATTCCAGATATATCCATTAATGATTTTTGGACCCTATGGAAACCTGCTGATTTGATAGTTGCCAGTAGAAAAATAGTTCGTGACGAACTACAAAAGAAATTATATGTGTTACGCAAGGAAAACTTCCTAAAGTTACCTGTACCGTTGTGTTATCGCCCTGCTGATACTAGACAACAAAATGTTGATGTTAAGATTCCTAGTGCAGACACTGTCCGAATACAAATTCTCGTGTTAAATGATATTGTCGTTGTAGCTGTTGATGTTACCGAGAGCGCTTTAAACATTTATAAATCGCCATGGACGTTAGGGTACGCTATAACGTTTCATTCGTCGCAGGGATTAACTATCACTGATACTAAAGTTTGGATAGTCGATGATCGTATTGAGTGGTCAAATTTAGTTTATCTCGCAGTATCTCGAGTTAGAAGACTATCACAACTAAAACAGGTTATCATGGATTGCGTAATAATCGAAGAAATCACTAATAATGTCGATATCAATAAAAAATTAGCCAGCTATAAGCAGTGTGACAAAAAATAATCGCGAGTTTGATATAGACGTGGATATTATTATGATGTTAAAACAACGACAAATAATTATTGCACAAATTGCAACGCAATAATGTTGTGGCAGTATTCGAGCAATAACCCAAGACAATTTGCCGTAGATAGAATTAAGAGTAGTCTTGGTCACACGCGTGAAAATGTGATGCCGACATGTTTGGAGTGTACTCGACGTCGAGGATCTGCAAGTTTATAAAAGTGTACTCGGTGGTAATTGCGTATCTTCAGGAATTATTTGTAATTGTTCACGTACAAATCCACGTTGAGGAGCAGTTGAATCTAATAAGTAGATTGCAGGTTTACCTGTGGACCTTACCACGCTGGATATTTTGTGTGTGGTCACACTCCAAATAGGATCAGTTGCCCTTTTTCTACCTCCTTCGAGTTCGCCAGGTTCGTATAAATATCTAACCGTAACATTGCCTAGTACTGGTTGAGAAATAGATTTACGTTTTATCGGTATATATTTTTTTGTGATTGCATCAGACGGTTTCATAGAAGTTGCACGAGTAACTTCCTTATTCAGCGCAGCTATCACATTCGGTAACCTCGCAACCCATTCACGAAATCTATCCTTTGTCCTAAAGTCAGTAGATTTTCCTTTGCATATTGAAACCGAATAACCGCTCTGCAAGTGTTCGATTAAATCGTTCAACGATTGCCTGATCACGATGAATCTCCGTGTGTCCTTGTCTGATTTTAACGTTGTGCTTGTTCATCAGCGAAGATACTGTACCAAGAAATTCTTTGCCAGGATCAACCTGTAGAAGATTTGGACATTGTAATGGTCCTCGCTGATAAATTTGTTTAAGCGCAGACGCAACTTCAGATGCTGTCTTTGTTGATAGCGGCTCCGCTTCTTTATATCTGATCGCAACGTCAACGACGGTTAAAGCGTATCTGAATGTGTGTTGACGTCTACCTGCTTTAATGGTATCGTGTGGTAAAAACAAGATATCCGCTTGATGAACTTCATTAGGAACGTTGACATCTTAATGTGCGCATTGAAATGTTTTATGTGGATTTAGAAAGATTTGCCATATTGCTTGTCGTACTAACCACGCTGCAGCAACATTACGCGAAACTTTTGATGAAGCGGCAAGTTTGTTAATCGCAGCCTTACCTCGCCAATATCGTTTAGGGGAATAATAGATTTCTTTATAATAATCAGTTGATTAATTACCAGCTCCTATCATTATTTTACCTTTCATAGCAGATTTCATCAGAAAGCTAGCGAGAAATTCTCTGAGATTTATTAGGTATAGAATTTAACGCGTGAATCAATTCACATCTGCGAGATTCCGTTGTTTCAAATCAGGATTTTTATACGATACATCATGAGTGTGACACGCTTATCTATCTTATTTACTTGATACTCACCAGGTTTTGGTCGATCTTGGTTATCGAGTCTGATATCGAGACGAGTTCCAGGACCACAATAAGTATATCCGGGAAGGTGTTTCTCACCAGGATATTTTGCCCATGGAGTTCCTGGCAATTTCCCTAATGAAGCAGCTATTTCACCACCACGCACTATTTGCGACGCGGAAACAAATTTATATTTTTTGTACCACATTTTGCACACTTGCCTGTGAGTGCGCGTCTCTTATTTTTTGTTGTTATCGTTGTCAATCCAACTGTGGGTGTTGTCGATATACATCGAACACAATATAAACTCATTATTATCATATGGATATATTTGATTTTACTGCGACACGAAAACAAGAGCCAGTAAGGCACCATCCCGCGTTACCAAATTCTATCAGAATGATTATAATAGGTCCTTCTGGATCTGGTAAGACGCAATTATCGCTTAATCTGATAATGCGATGGCTCAAGTGGAATAAGTTGTATTTAGTAGCGCCATCTGTAGATGATCAATGATGTTACGAAGTACTTAAAGATTTTAATCAAAATGCGAAATTACTGGACAAAAATGATATCATTGATTTTATTACCGATATTGATGAAGCTCCATCCGTAGATGATTTAGATGGATTCATTAATAACCTCGTGGTGTATGATGATGTAATGCTGGACAAACAATCCAATCCAGCTAGAATATTTTCTTGAGGAAGACATTGTTGTTGGGCTTAACGCCATTCTTCAGCACACGATAGGCTATTCATGGCGGCCAGTATTAATGGTAGAGGAAGAAACCGGGAAATCACCTGAGAAAACCACCGACCCACGAGAAGCTACTGGCAAGAAGACATAAAAATACTGACGTGATTTATTTCACTCAGAGATATACTCAGATACATAACGTGATCAGAGATAACTGTAAACCTTTGGTTATGTTTAATGGCGTAGATAATTATACTTTGCAAAATATTTATTATACTTGGTGTTCAGGGGACATGAATATGATTAAATTTAAAAATTTCCTTTCTAAATGACAAGCTATTCCTTTTGGATTTATAACGATAAATTCACATGATCCTAGATCAAGGTATTGTGTAAGTTTAGATAAAATCTTTGGTTAATTCATAGCAGCAGAGAGGCTGAAGGACACACTTGTAGTGACCACTTCTTGAATAAATCGAGCAAAAAATTTGGTCAATTAAAGAAAGTTTTACTATTAAGGCAAAAACGTTTTTTCTCAGCCTTTATAGGAACCCATAATTTACAAATATAAGGTCTCAGGTAAATTTGTCTGTTCAGCCTCTCTGCTGCCTCTCCTGAATCCGAGGCAAATGCTCTGACCACTTAGGTCACCGGATTGGTCATAAGGAAACCACTAAACGAACGGAAAATGGCATGCAGAATTTGAGAACTAGAAAAAATTCTTAGATCTAATAGAAGTGCATGTGATGTGTCGAATTTTGAAAACTCTTAAAAGCTTAGGTTAAAGGAATTGTATCAAAGTCAACGTAATTTAAGTAGAAAGGGCTAGAGATAGATGATTATTTTCATTTCACCTCTGAATGGCAAAAGGGAATTCGTTCTAGGCGACGTAACATGACCGATTCAGATGCTATGGTACAAGAGAATGACATAAGACCCTTTCCCAAAATAGACCGGGAAAAGGGCAGGAGAAGGCTATAGATGATTGTTCAAAGTAATGTTAATTACGGCATGATTAGTTGTTTAGTTGTCTTGTCAATCCAAAAATTCTACGGAACAGGTTTAGGAAACAGTCTATTCCGATTGGTTAATATGGATTTATGGGCGTAACTCTGTAAGAAATTAAAGGCTTTACTTTAGGGAAATTCTTTAGTCTTCAATTTTACTTGGAAAAAGAGTGGTCAAGACTCCGGGAAGAGCGTGCAAGACGTTATCTCGTGATTTGGCAGTAAAGCGGGAGTTTTGTCTCAGCGAGTAGGCAAACTCTACATTTCAAATTCGTAAAAAGTACGTTTTCATTATAGAGTAAGGGGCCAGATAGTTGTCTCAGGAGACGGAATATACGTGAGGTTCGTGGAAACGAATAAAGAAACGGCAAAAGGTACGCAATCTTAGTTTCCCGATTTTAATATGTTATTTCATTTGTTGATCTATTTCAAATGTATTCTTGATATGATTTATGTATGTATGATTTCATTTTGCAGGATTTTAGTGAAATGTTAGTCATGACATTTTATTCTTCGATTTTCTAATTATCAATTCATTTGGAGAATTGGCAAGATTGAATGTAATTAAAATTTCATTAGATTAGTTGAAAAGATTGCATGTAATTGAATCTTGAATGCATAGGAGTGATTAGGAATTTAAATGAATTAAGCTTAAGGAATGATGGGTAATGTTCCATAGTTTATGGATTAAGTCTGTTTAGAATGAGTATGACCTAACATTACATGTATACCATATAGTAGTTGTAATATTTAATTGATCACTTAAGTGTATATCTATATGCTAGTTTGTAATATTTAATTGGTCGAGTAAACTATTTTAGAATAGTTAGATCTGAGGGTCTAAGCCATATGTAACTTAACACTGCTAGATTGGTAGAGTGGTAGAGTAAGCAGTCGAGTGGGGGTTACGTACGGGTTCATACGGCTGAGTTGAATTTAATTGACCATCCCTAGCGTGACCCGAATTAAGGTCAGGACAAGCATTGACTGACTAGGTAAACAGTGAGTTAGGTAACGTTCATGCCGCAGAATTTATGCATTTTGTTTTCTGAGCCGAATTAATGTAAAAATATAAATATACCTGGGAATGTGACCTATTGTCTATTGCGAGACATTTTATTTATTGAAGGAAACAGCTTTACTGGATTCACATGAGAAATCCCTGAACAATCACAGGACGAGAACAAATTATACGCAGAAATCTAAGTCCAGAGACGATTGCTAAGTCAGAGTTCGACGGACAAGAGTCCAAGACGAAACAGCTAGACAAAGACAGGCAGAGCAGGGACGAAAGGAAGTCTGGATGTCCGCTTAAAATAGGTGATGAAGTCTCTCATCGTTGCACTCAAAGGTCACATCACATTGTCAATGAATATAGTAATTTAACGTTGAAAGTAATTTTACATTTAAAGAAATTTGTATTGTCTTTTTATTTGAGTACATGTTCGTACCATTTTCCTTCTTTTGTAACCATGTCAATGATTTCTTTTCATTTTAAATTCTGTTGATAGACTGATTAAATTTTATATTTGTTCATTGAAAGGGGGCTCGTTTTGTTATTTCTTCAATATACTTGTTCAGTGATCTGCATTCTTCTTTCTATCTATCCACACTGAGTAAATTACACCGCGGAGGTCATTCCCTAGCAACGAACCGTAGTGAAAGAGGTTGGTGTGGTTTGCACGCCGCCAATTTACCACAGTGCCATATATGGCTAATTTTATTAATATTAAAATATATTAAATTTCTAGACATTAAAATTGTGCCATACTTCATGCAAAAAAATTGTTAAGGTAATGTATACACAAACACAGAGCTATTCCGTTTAAGTATAAATGACAACCATAAAAGATGTTTTGAAAATAAATACCAGAATATTCTGGTTTTACTCAAAGAGATATCAAAATGACACAAAATTCTGAAATGCTGACACTGGTCTTTCCTGGTTCCCAATTATGTATTGGCGGAATATACATTTGCAAATTATGAACAGATTCAGTGTGACAATATAACCTACAAAACTTCATTTAAAGTTGCCAACTAATTACAATTTTGCAAGCTGAGTGATAAGTCAACAATGGCCAAAGAATTGCAGTCAATTTGTTTACAGATTATTTATATAAGCTGCTCTCAGCTGTCAGGATCAATGCCACAGGACCTCATTATACAAACAAAAACACATACACTCACACACATATTTATGAAACCATCTTTCTGTATATTCATGCAAATGCTCATGTCAAAGTTCATTCCATGACGACGGTTATGCTTTCTTTTAGTATCAAGCCACGAATGCTAGGATGGAAGTGCCCGAAGAATTGTGATCTGTACTAATGGCACTGCATCAATATTTGCAAAGCTATTAACTTACAATGAAAATGCAACAAATTGTCTTTTCATGTTTTTGAATGTTGGTTTTACATTTAAAACATTGTAACTATTTTCATGCACACAAAAAAATGTGGTGCCAGTTAGTCAAGACTGAACAATCCTAGTGACTAGTACAGTCCTGCTCTTACAAACAGGGGGGCCGCCCCACGTGATGAATGGCTTACCATTATCATCCAAATCATGGATATGATAAAGAGAACTGCGTTTACGATATTTGTCTCAAGGTTTAATAATCCCAAGAGACTGATCTAAAAAATCTATTAAGACGGAGATGCAGTCACACTCAATTATTAAGAAACGTAAGACCTTCTCAGTAAGGTAGCTAAATATTTCAGCAATTGGAGCCAGTTTTTAGTAAAAGTAAGATATCTAGTACAATTGTCTTACTGGAAAGTTTAGAAGTGTGATTCAAAACTGATGAAACAATGGTAAACATTGCGTTCAACTAAAAACTTAAATTGCCTCCTGTATAGTTTCATAAACATCTATTCAAACTTTATGGAGCTCAAAAACTTGACGTAATCTTTAAGAATAAAAATTAACTTTGCCCGTGGCCACAGCATCCATCTCTCTGCCAGATGACATGCTCAGATCAATCAGTGATGTATACTAAACGTAATTGTTGCCCTTCCTGTTTATATACCATGATTCTGAATATTCCCTTTTACTCTTCTGCAATATTCAAATATTAAGAGGTTTATTTTTCTTTTCATCCTGAAATGTCATTTGTTGAACGCAGGTTTTAAAAATAATAAGCAACATACATTTTGCATCACAAAATACGCACAATCTAAAGTGTTTATGATACTCGGAACTAGTTCTAACATGAAATTCAGATATGAATCAAACAAAGACAAGCCAGTATTTGGATTTGACCTCAATTTCCATTGCAAGGGTAATTTTGGTAAATGATATGGGTTGACAGGTGTGTCTCATATGTAGATAACATTTGTTCGCATAAATCATTTTCTACGTGACTCAAGTCCAGTACAGTCCTTTCTTATATCAAGTGCATGCATTACAAAATTTGTAGAACGGGTTATTGTGCAATAACAGTGACATTAACCTTTGACCTATTATTCACCTATGAAATACACATTTTTAACAATACATAATATCCAATCACCAGGGTAAATAAATGCAGAGGAAATGTAGGTACTATCAACAAAATACTTTCATCACTTGTCTCATTGCAGTCTCAAAATAGGACTAAAATGAGAGGGAAAATAGTTGTATTGTGATGCAAATGTAATATGCGATGTATTTTAAACCAAATATAATGCAAGATGTATTTTAAACAAATCAATATTACTATCATCAATATCCAACATAAATTCATTAGTGGTTTTATTGTACAATGCACACACATGGCAAGGCAAACATAGCCGGCATTAAACATGAAAGTACAAGGCAAAACAATTACTTCAGATATATACTGATAACTAGAACGAATATATCAATCAGAGGTAATTAGGACATGTAAGTGCAGCTTGTTCATGGCAGCAGATATTATTCCATGAATATTGTTAATTACCTTCCATATTCTGGTATGCAGTCAGTTCTTTTTACATATTAAGCTATACTGAAAAATTAATTCAAATATAAATAGCTCTTGGAATAAAATCTTGCCAACAACAATATGTAAAATTAAATAATTTTAAGTTCTTAATATAATCTGTCAAGGATGATATGATTGACACATCTGATAAAAATGTGTCCGTGGAGAAAGAGTGCACACACCTTCTAGAAATCCATATGTTAATGCATCTTCCTCTGAGAAAGGGAAGAACTGCCAGGCAATCTTGACGCGTGTCTCAAAACAATGTTCCATTAAGTCTTAAAAACCGTGCTAATCAAATGAGTTCTGAAAATAATAGCATTAAATAACTATGATTAATGCATACAACTATGTTCCTTGCAAAAAGAGCACATTTATCAGAGAAATCCAAGAAGTTAATGCATTATCCTATATAATTGCCAGACAGTCTTCATGACAAGCGTCTCCATCATCAAAAATATAATTAACACATAACATAAAAGCAAATATGCACATTTGTTTTAGAAATCATATATTCCACTCTGAGGAAGAGAATAACAAATGTAAAGATTTTCCAGTGTCTGTTTCCTCGAAAAATGGAATACAAAAAAAATACAATCCTGAAGTGTCTGCATACCATCCATGCAATTCTGAAAATAATGATACAAGAAAAGTAACATATGTCGCTTGCAATAAACTGTTTTCAATAGTCATAGAAATCCAACAAGTGAATACGAAATCTACTATGAGTAAAGGAATACTATGAGGCAATCTTATCAATATTGTACATCGCTGAATGAAATCTTTGAGTTTCTGTTTTTCAAAAAATGTCATCCAATCCTTAACAATTTTCAAGGCATCAATATAGTTCTGATAATAACCTAAAACGAAAAATATTACTAATGAATATCATAAAACTATGTCCCTTGCAATAAAGTGTGCGAGGCTAAATGTGAGGTTATGCATGGCTAGGCTAAACAAGCCTAGGCATTAGGCAAAGGATACACAACCTGAAGCAAGGGAAATCAAAAATACAAAACATGGTGTCATAAGGATGCAAATAAGGCTAGGATATGCTCAGGCAAGGCATTAGGCAAGGAGTATACAAGGGGTGGTACGGCAAAATCAGAAAGTAATTTAATTCAAGATGACCCCAGAACACAAAGAAGCTATGCAAGGATAGGCTAAACAACACAACGCAAGGCATTAGGCAAAGGATTCCTTAGGCAAAAGTGAGAATACAAAACAAGACAATGCTAGTGTATGCTAAGCAATGCAAGGCATTAGGCAAGGGTTATACAAGGTGACGCATTGCAAAATAGGAACATGATAAAAGAAAAGATAGCCAAACAACGCAACCTGAGGCTGATCAAGGCTAGGCTAAACAGATCAAGGCAAGGTATTAGGTAAGGTTACGCAAGGTGAGGATAGAGAAAATAAAAACAAAACAAGAAACGGTGTTGTACTGACGTAACGCGAGAAAACAAGGCTTTGTATATTATGATATACAAAGCAAGGGAATTCATTAGGAAGCACTTTGCAATGGAAGACAAAGCAAAATCAGAACACGATTAAAGACAAGATCCACGACGCAATCGAGTCTATTCAAGGCGAGACTAAACAAGGCAAGACTAGGCTTTAGGCAATCGGTACGGAAGGGAAAATAAAAATTGAAAAAGTGCTTTACTAACGCAATATGAGGTCACACAGAGCAAGGCAAGGAAGGCAAAATAACGATAAAAGACAAAGGTGGTATGGTGATGACGCAACGCAAGACCACACAAGGTTAATGTATGTTAATTCTGTGAATTTGGCAAGGGCATGACAAGGTAAGGTGAGGCAAACTGAATACTATACAAGGGCGCACATTGTACAAATATTTACATCCTTCAAAGATTAGTGTTTGTGTATGTCCTTTGTCACATTCTAATTTCATTTTATATATCATCCTTGCAGTTCTGAAAATGAGACAAGAGTATGATTCACACACACTATTGTCTATCATATTAAAGTGTGCTTACTTGTTCTAGAAATCCATTACGTTAATGCGTCTTCCTATCTCAGGAACGGAATAACTGTCAGGCGGTCTTGTTATCAAGTACTTCCATCATTGAAAGAAGATTGAATTTATGTCAAAGAAGAAAGGCTCCATCTGATCCTGATTGCAAACAAATTAAAGAGATTTGAAAATATCCAGCAAAAGAATTATGATTTACGCATATAGAAAAATAAGATCCCTTATAATAAAGTGTGCATGTTTGTCCTAGAAATCGAATAATTTAATGCGTCTTCCTCTCTGAGGAAGGGAAAAACTTGAAAGGTAATCTTAACGTCAACATTTTCCATAATTGAAGGAATTAAGTCTCGGTATGTGTCCTTGAAGAAATATTCTATTTCATCATGACGAGCCTACCATACATGCAGTTCTGAAAAATC
This sequence comes from Potamilus streckersoni, assembly GCA_016746295.1. NCBI lineage: Eukaryota > Metazoa > Mollusca > Bivalvia > Unionida > Unionidae > Potamilus > Potamilus streckersoni. Next base: position 26,780 of record JAEAOA010002356.1, on the reverse strand, counting down.
TACAAGAAGAACATGATTAAAGCATATGAGAACACAATGTCCCTTGCAAATAAATGTGCAAATCGAATATCTTAATGCGTCCTACACTCAGAAGAATGGAATAAGAGGTATTATTGATGTCCAGAGATTACATCTTTCAAAGCAATGTTTTTCTTGTGTCCTTGTAAATAATTGTTTCATTTAATCCTGATGAGCGTGCATACTATCAAATGATATTCTGAAAATAATTAAAAAAGAATATGATTACTGCATATGATAAAAATATGCCCCTTGCAAGAAACGGTACAAAAAAGACATGTTCTTGTTCACGGAGAATACTAGACGAGGGCGCATGTTGTAAAAAAAAATAATTCGTTAAAAAAAACTGGAAATAATGAGATAAGAATATGATTCGCACGGATGATAAAATATTGGCTTTGACAAAAATGTGCTCACTTGTCCTAGAAATCCATTAAGTTAGGTGCCTTCCTTTCTCAGGAAGGGAATAACTGTCAGGCAATTTTGATATCAAGTACTTCCGTTATTGAAAGAAGTAGTTTATATCAAGAAAAAAGATTCATCTGATCCTGATCGCAAAGCAACCAAAGAAATCTGAAAATATTCCAACAATAGAATTATGATTCACATTTATATACAAAAACTAGATCCCTTGCAATAAAGTGTGCACATAAGTCCTAGAAATCCAATAGGCTAGCTCACGAGTTATTATGTACTTTTGAGAGAGTGATGTATGTAAGTTGAAGTTGTTTGCATTGAAAACATGCGCAGTGGAGAGATTGTTGACATGCCTCTATGTGACTGACATTTCTTTGGATATAGTACTTTTGGAAATTGTAAATGATCTTAGCCTTCTGCTAACTAAACTGACCTATCCCTTGTGCTCCAAAAATTAGCCAGAATATGTCTGAAGTACACTATCCTCTGCAGCCATTAAAATAGGGAAAATGAAGTTTGCCAGACAATACCATTTTCTTAAAGTGCAATGAATGAATTACCAAATCTATAAAATGTACAAAAAAGTTATCGGCTCTTATTTTCACAATTTACCTCTGAAGTTCAGTAGGTGAAAATGACTTAAGGGGAGCTAGCACTTTGTTTTGAAAGGTGCACATCGGAAGTAAGGCCAACCTGTATGCTCTATATATCCCTCAATTATACACGAAAATAAAGAGAATTAAAAGTTCTTTGAACAATACCTAAGATATACAACGTCCTTTTTAAATAGGCAGTATAACTAGTGAGAAAACCCAGAGGTATTCGTTTTCTTTAAAATTCTCTCTCTCTCAGGAAGGAAGGAAGGGAGGGAGGAAGGAAGGAAGAAAATGAAGGTCAGACAGTCTTGATATCAATCAAGAACTTCCATCGTTGAAATAAGATTAAATCTATATTCAAGAACGAAAGCTCCATCTGATCCTGATCGCAAACAAATAAAAAAGATCTGAAAATATCCAAGAAGAGAATTATGATTTACGCATATATAAACACAAGATCCTTATAATAAACTGTGCTCTTTTGTCTTAGAAATCGAATAGCTTAAGGCGTTTCCTCTTTGATGAAAAGAATAACTTGAAAGGCAATCTTAACGTCAACATTTTCCATTGCTGAAGGAATTCATCTGTGTGTGCGTCCTTGAATAAATGTTCCATTTCATCATGATGAGTGGGCCTACCATACATGTATTTCTGAAAAATAATCCGAAAACACGTTGTCCGTTGCAATAAAATATGCACTTTTTCTGGAAATTTAATAGCTTAATGCTTCCTACAATAAGAGGAATTGAATAACGTTTTTAATGTTCCTAGATTCCATTTTTAAAAGCAATGTTTGATCTTGTGTCCTTGTAAAATATTGTTCCATTCAATCCTGATGAGCCTACATATTATCAATAATATTATGATAAGAATATGATTACTGCATATGATAAAATATGCCCCTTGAAAGAAACGGTACATCGGACTCTTGCAATCCATAGAGTTAATGCGTCATTCAATTTGAGGAAGGGAATAACTTACAGGTATCGTGACGAGAACATTTTCCATTCTTCAAAAAAAAACAAAAAAACAGCGCGTCTAGTCCTTGAAATATTCCATGGTGAGGTGATTACAATTAACGCGATATAATACAAGGTGATCTACAATAAAGCAATGTAAAGCTTCACAAGGCATTGATTCGCTACGAAAGGCAAGGCATTAAACAAAGGTTATGCAAATTGAGGCAATTCAAACTGATAGAACGATACATAAAACGGAGGCTAAACTACACAACGTGACCTGACGCAAGGAATCTTAGGTACTCGGTGAGGGCTACACAAATTACGAAAATGAACACGAGAACATGATAAAAGGAAAGGTCACCTAACAATGCAACGCGAGAGTATAACGACGAAATGCGAGGTTATGCAAGGCAATGGAAATTAAAAATACTAGACACGGTGTCATAAAGGCACGATGTGAGGTCACATGGATAGGGTGTGCTAAGAAAGGCAAGGACTATGCAAGGAAATGCATGGCAAAATTAAAAAAATAGAGACAAGATGACCTCATGACGCAACGTGAGGCTATCTAAGTCTAGGCTAAATTTTGCAAGGCATGGCATTAGGCAATGGATGCGCAAGACAAAAATACAAATACAAAGAAAGTCATGACGTCATACCGTTGCAATGAAAGGTGAGATTATGCAAGGAAATCAAGGAAATGGGTGAGGGAAAAATGACGCAAGGGAAAACAAAACGCAAGACAAAAATGAAAATACAAAACAAGTAATGACGTCATACAGATGAAACGCAAGGTCATAATAGGGTATGCAGCGCAAGACAAGGCATTAAGCATGGACTACAAAAGGAAATGGGTGAGGGATACACAAAATGACGCAAGGGAAAAGCAAGGTTTACCTAACAACGCAACGCGAGATTATAAAAGACGAAATGCGAGATTTTGCAAGGCAAAGGAAATAAATACAAGGCACGGTGTCATAATGGCACGATGTGAGGTCACATGGAAAGGGTATGCAAGGAAATGCATGGCAAAATTAAAAAAAATAGAGAAAAGATGGCCTCATGACGCAACGAGAGGTTATCTAAGTCTAGGATAAATTGTGCAAGGCAAGGCATTAGCCAAGGGATACGCAAGTAAAAAATGAAAATACAAAATAGGTCATGACGTCATACAGATGCAACGCAAGGTCATATGGCTAGGGTATGCAACGCAAGACAAGGCATTAGGCATGGACTACAAAAGGCAAAATGAAAATACAAAACAAGACAGTTCTGTATTTAACGCAATTCGGTGTCACACAGAGTTAGGGTGGGCTAAGCAAGACCAGGCATTAAGCAAATATTATATACGGTGAGGTAAGGCAAACTAAAAACACGATACACGATACAGGTAGTCAAACGATGTGATGTGAGGCTACTCATGCTAGGGTAAACAACGAAAAGTATTATCCACGATTTACACAAGGCAAAAATGAAAATCCAAAACAGACACGGTGTTCTTGTTCACGGAGAATACTAGACAATTTACAAGAAACTTAAAATAATGAGACAAGAATATGATTCACATGCATGATAAAATATTGGCTTTGATAATAAAATGGGCTCACTTGTCCTAGAAATCCAATAGGTTAGGGGTCTTCCTTTCTCAGGAAGGGAATATAACTGTCAGGCAATCTTGATTTCAAGTGCATCCTTTGTTGAAAGAAGTTTATATCAAAAAGAAAGGCTCTATCTAATCCTGATCGCAAAGCAACCAAAGAGATCTGAAAATATTCCAACAAGAGAATTATGATTCGTATATGTACAAAAACTAGATTTCTTGCAATAAAGTGTGCACATTTGTCATAGAAGTCCAATAAGTTAGTTAATGCATCTTCCTCTACGATGAATGTAAAAGCAATCATGACGTCATTATTGAAAACATGAGTGTGTTGGTGTACAATGTTCAATCCGATCCTGAATAGCATGCATACGATTGAAAGAGTTCTAAAAATATTCAGACAAATTTTACCATTAAATCATTGATAAAACTAATCTTGAAACGTACGCACATTTGTCCTAGAAATCCAATACCTTAATGCGTCTTCCTCTCTGAGGAAGGGAATAACTTCAAAGGCAATCTTAACGTCATCATTTTCCATCGTTGAAGGAAGGAAGTTTGTGTGTCCTTGAAGAAATGTTTCATTTGATCCTGAAGAGCAAGCCTACCGACATGTAGTTCTGAAAAAAAATCTAACAAAAAGAATATAATTAATGCATGAGAAAACTATGTCCCTTGCAATACAGTGTGCACATTTGTCCTACAAATCGAATAACGTAATGCCTTTTCCAGTCTGATGATGGGAATACCAGGTATTGCTGACGTCAAGAGATTCCGTCTTTAAAACTAGTCTTTTGTGTCCTTGTCAAAATGTTTCATTCATTCTTGATAAGCCAGCATACTATCGATGCAATTCTGAAAATAATTCAAGAAGAATATTACAGTACATGATAATAATATGTCCCTTGCAAGAAACTGTCCTTTTTTAAAAAAATATATTGAGTTAATGTATCATCCAATATGAGGATGGGAATAAAATAAAACAGTGCGTCTATATGCTTGAAATATTCCATAGAAAGGCGATAAAAATAACACGATATGATAAAAGGCGAACTCAAAGCAACGTGAAGCTACACAATGCATGGGTTCCCTAAGCAAGGCAATGCATTTCATAAGGGCTATGCCAGGTGAGGCAAGGGACAATGAAAACACGGTACAATAGACGGTGGCCGATCTACACAACATGAGATTATGCAAGCAAATCGATGAAAAGGGTGAGGGATACACAAAATGATGCAAGCGAAAAGCAAGGTTTAGCTAACAACGCAACGCGAGAGTATACAATACGAAATGCGAGATTTTGCAAGGCAATGGAGATAAATACAAGACACGGTGTCATAACGGCACCATATGAGGTCACATGGATGGGGTATGCAAGGAAATGCATGGCAAAATTATAACAAATAGAGACAAGATGGCCTCATGACGCAACGTGAGGCTATCTAAGTCTAGGCTAAATTGTGCAAGGCAAGGCATTTGGCAAGGGACACGCAAGACAAAAATAAAAAGACAAAACAGGTTATGACGTCATACAGATGCAAAGCAGGGTCATACGGCTAGGGTATGCAGCGCAGGACAATGCATTAGGCATGGACTGGCTGAGATGTATTTAATTAATAGGTGCAGGAAGAACCCGTGAATACCCCTAGGAAGAACCACCAACCCACGGGAAGCTCTTGGTAAACTTTCTTACTTGCCCACATTGTTCGAGCTGAGATTATAACTCACAGAGATGAGATATGTGAATGATTTGAAAAGACGAGGGCCTTAAATTTATTTAAACCCCACCAAATCAAGCAAACATAATCGAATCAAAGTTAGTTATATTTGCTACGCTTTGTCACAGTAGTTATCGAAAGAAAAATGTTTGATTACCATGATTATCATTACCGCAAGACCATTCGGTTACTGGTCTACTTTTAGGATAGCTTCTGCCTCTTTACCTTCCCGTTCAATTTAATGTGCCGCTTAAAAGAAGTGTTCGATGTTCTTCATGCAATCGTGTTACTTTATACCATGTTTGCAAGGTTGACACATTTCTCGGTTGCGTTCATTTAACTGACTTATCAGTATCCAAAGGTAGTAATTTGTCCATTCTTGTTGGAGCACACTAGGGCTGCAATGCACTGATTTTATTTTCTGCTGTGAACATTGCTGTGTATGACGGCTTAAAGTTTATCCGAAAAGAATTAGTAAAATATCTACGATTTGTCAACATTGCAAATGTTCTCTGCTTTATATATGTTTAATATAGCTTTAAGACAATATGCCAGCTACAAAGTTCCAGCTGTCAAAGGGAACCAACTTAGCAACAACTCTTTATTTAAACCTGACAGGTCAGGCAAATGAGGCCTTGAAATTATACGTTTCAAGCTTTACTTAGAAAGTCTCTGCCGTTGTTAATAATATACTGCTAGATCTTTTAATGTTCTTTTCCTGAGCGACTCAACTATTTTAATAGTGTGCTTTTAAGGACTTAAAAATCAACTACAAGAAACGGGTTTTCTTTTCATTTGAACTTAAGAATCAGCTTATTTCACCATACCGTTATCTTTTCGGATTGAGCATAGTGACAGCAATATGTTTAAAACGGATACATTGGCAACTTGAAGCAATTCTCGCTGCGGCTAATAACATATTTAAAGACGAAGCTTGATTCATAAAGTATTGGCATTCCCTGCTAAGCCACATAATTCGCTGGGACGAGTAAACAGGCGGTTCTCAATGTGGTTCTTTTATTAGTTTGGGAAGCTGATTATAACCTATATGCAATCTGTCGCAATAGCAGAGTGATGTTTGAAATTTGTATATATGATGTTGAAGAGATTTTTTTTAAATCTAGGCAGATATATTTTCGTTATGCCGGTCATGTGTTAAGGTGCGTCTATATTATTTGTACACAAATAAAATGTCTTGAATCAATAATGCCCCGAATCCAAATTCTGTAGACTGTCTTATTTCGACAATTATTTTTGAAAGTTTGTCAGCTTTAAAATTTTCCTACCAGCCATATTTAAGAAAGAATCAACACTGCTCATATAAATGTTCAAAACCCCTACATACTAGAACATTTTGTCAGATCGGTTCAACAGATGTTCTGCAGTTTTTGAATGTAAGTCATTTATGTTGGGAGTGTTCTTATAATTTAGTAACGTCTGCCATATTTAAAAACGCTTGTTCGCATTATTTGTACAATCTTATCATTTTTTTTACCTTAATACTCTGTCTGCAATTAAGTTAAAACTTGTTCTATGCTTTTGAGAAGTCATTTAATGTGCGTCTTCAATATGGTTTTAATAACGGCAGATGTTACGTGGTGGTGTTTTGGTTGTTATTATATAGAGGACAGTCGCTATTGTTAGGATCGAGTTAATAATAACAGATGTGAAATTAATGGATGAAATAACAGATATCTGAGTAGAGCTATATAATAGAACATCACGAGCCACGTATGTACCATGTAACAATCCAATCAATTATATAAACGAAAAGAAGATGAAAATGAGATTTTAGTGATACACTTTCTCTTAGAAATAAAATTTCCAAATTTATAACAAAGACAAATTTCATCATGAAAATGAGTGAGCGATCGAACGCATTTGTTCAGATTGCTCTTATAAGTAGGCTAGTTCTCTGTCAAAAATGCGGTACCTCTTTGCTAGATTAAATTCTATTTATTTACATATATGAAGAGCAGATATTTAGGTCTAAATTCGTGATCTACAATTTCTGCCACTTTGCCAAGCGAATCGAAAAATATATGAATACTAAAGGTAGTTGCATCACAAAGTGTTTTGTTTCTGATTTTTCTTTCCTCTGTAATAAAATTTAAGCAGTTTCCATCGTTGATGCCTATTTACCTCATACGACAACAGTTTCCCTATTTTCGGAAATTATGATAAACACATCAAAATATTATTGACGTGTGAACATATCGTTCTCTTTCCTTTTCAGTGATTCTCACGTTTGCTATAGCAGTTCTCAATTACACATCCTGTCACTGCTGCTTTGCCCCACCCACCCGATATCCCCACCCCACACCCACCCTTTCATACACCCCTCTCCCATCCCTCCCACCCCACACCACACCCACCCACACCCACACACACAGACGCGCGCACGGCTGCTGTTGTAACCATGAAAATAAAGTATCACTAAATTGTTTCACAAGATAATTATCGTGTATTAATGATTCTATTTGATATAAATTCTTAAAGATGACATTTGGTGTCTGAGTACTGCACGAATATAATCTAAGACGTTTCTCTGATTAAGGGAGATCACCCTTTTAAACGCTGGTTTGGAACAACTATGAATTGTCGTTCTTTAACAAAATCGGAGGTCTGTTACTTTGATAGTTGGTAAAACACGTTCAGCTTGGGTCACCTTAATTTTCTTAGCCAGTTGATGCGAATAGAGCGTATTTTAGGCATATGTCACCAAATCTTGTTCTGTCAAATGTTTATTCAAGTAAATCCAGTACCATTCATTTGTTGTTACTGAACAGATAAGTTGATAAATGACGACTTATAAAGGTTGCGGATAACACGTGTCCTTGGGAAACTCAAATTTCCTCCAAATGACATAGCCAATAAGGTGATAAAACTTAAAAGTGTCGATAAAACTAACAAAATAAATTCAAAACGTTTTCATATTTGCAACCTTGCCGACAGAATCCTTCCTTGCTCTTCATTCCAGGTATGAAAGATTATTCGCCAATTGTTTGTTGTTTTTTTAACGGATTTTAAGATTTTGTCAATATTTGTGATTTTGCTTAATTAATAATGCCTTTGGTTAGCTTTGGTAAATCATTCCTTTTTAACAATAAAGACACTGTATTATTGGTTGACATGTTTTGTTTATTGTGTTTTTTTCTAAGGGTTTTTTGGGGGGAGGGGGTGTTTTGTATTCCTGTCAGTGATTTACATGTTGTTATAATTTACCTTTTGAATTTCTTGGTTAAGAGTTATCAATCTGCTTTCATATCCTATCCTTGTTTCCTGTTATGTTCAATAACATATTTCTCTTTTCATATTTCCCTGACGTCTTGGCTTTCCAGACTGTTTTATTTTCTTTCCCACTATCGTCGTTTCATCTCTTTATTCTTGTTATCTTTAAATATTAAAGGAAAACCAAACTGATACAACAATAACCCCACTGTTCATTGTTTATTGAATCGTTAAAGATCAATTGTTTTGTTTACTATGTCGTGAATACTGTTGTCAGATTTTACTATTTCATCATATTTTACTAAATTCTTGTATTCCAGATTTTCCAGAAAATATTTTGCAAAATATCCCAACAATTGTGCACCAAATCCAGTAAAATCCATCAGAACAACAGTTCCTGCAAGTCATTATCCAGCTGTTGTATTATCACTCCATTAGCAACAGTTGCCACACAGTTTAAAACTTCGTATGCTACCTTGGATTCTTTTTTCCTCAACTTTGTAGATTTCTCTGAGCAAATCTTTTTGATCTTCTTACGTATTTTGAAATATGAAACTAACAACAATAATGTCTTCAAGCAGTGTGGGATATAACTTATTTTCATTTCTAAATATTGAATTATTTCTCTTTATTATTGACATTTCAAAATCTAAAATGTCTGGGGTTGACAGATTCATTTTACCTGACACTGTGTTTTGGGTGTTATACATATTTATTGAAAAGATCTGACTGCTAGTTTGCGCAGTCTATGTTAATATATACAAATTCTCCTCTAACACAAATACACATACACCGACAGACACAAAAAATATACATGTGTGCTACATCTCATTAACAAAACCTTGAAAATATTATGTCGTCTGTAATATTCTGCAAAAAAGTCCTAATTTTCTCACACGTTTACGTTGTTATACAGCTTCGCTAAATATTGTATGGAACTATATTTTTGGAGTTTGAAAAATTCTCTTTCTTGCAAGCACAACAGACATATGAAGAAAAAAATCAGTTCAACAAATTTTTTATTTGCAAAATACACCTCTTTTCAAAATCATAATGTTTGGCATATTATTCTTTATACCTTGCAATACTCTTTAATCACTGAACAATATAAAATAGCATTTTGATATATTTAACTTCTTGTTTACACAAAGTTTATATCGCCAAAAAAATAAGTTATTATTTTCATAATAGTAATTATTATTATAATTATGTGGATGAATTTAAACGTAAAGGTTATTGTTAAAGGGCTTATTGGTGCATTTCCTAGCTAAACATAATTTCGTTTCCAGGTTTGATCATTTATATGGTACTTTAATTGTCTTGACTCTTCTGAATGTTTGCCATAAAATATATTTATTCATTTCTTAACCAAATCTTATTATGCAGATTTTAAATGCCTTTTTGTGAAGAGAAATTATGTTTGTGAGTTTACATATGTTAGGGCACTGTCATTGTTAATATAATCATTTATTTGTCTTTTCCAGTGACCAGTTATTTTTGCGATAATTGAGAAATATTGAAAAAGAGTTTTAGTGCGTGCCTTTTAATGCTTCAAAACTTAACAACAATGCTTGATTATCTAAAACTTTTGGCATGTTATTCCGTTTGATTGCCACTCTGTGTAGATGTGAAAATATAAATATCAATAAAACTAAGAGTATTCCGAGACAAATATTCCACTTACGAGGGCTGCTTTCTCTGTCTTGCTAAGGCAGGAATAACATCTGTTAATTTTTTCTCCCCTAAGTTTTAATATATGTGTGCCTCTAAAGATTTTCCCAGAACTTGTTTTATAACAGTACGCTGCCAAAGTCCGTCAATCGATGTGATCTTCAAATGCTAAACAAAAGACTAAACATGAACCAGGCCTAGACTATCGTCTGTATCTGGGCCTGTAATTTATCACTTTCAGTCTTTTCGGTTTAACCACTCCAAATAAATTTAACAAAAATATTTTATTTAATTCAATCAAACGAATATAAAAACTGCAGTAGTGTAATGATTGCCATTGGCGTGTGGGAGGTGATAATCCCAGTGTGCAGAATCATCAGCAAATTATTAAAAAAGGAAACAAATGAATACTCCAAAGCAACGTGAGCACGAGTTAGAATAAAACCTTAATCCATGATGAAATGATGCATACATATACACATACATACATTAAACATTGGAAGATTATTAGTGTTAAAGCTAATGAATACATGTACAAATATTGAAGGTTTTGAGATTATTTATGGATGTCCATCTTGCTATTAATAACAGTTGTGGCAGTAAGTAAAACAAAACATCGTATAATTTAAGAAACCTCTAAATATCGGATTGACCAGTTTGAAGCAGAATCTTGTCAGTGCCTATATTAATTATTTTTTTTACCTTCATAGCAATAACGATATATTTAAAATTATCGTCATCGTCATTGTTATCGCTAACACTGTCATTTCTGTCTACTAGAGACAATACATAACCACTGACTTTTGTTAAAATTTCTGTGAAATATTGCTATTCCACAACCGCTCATGTGGCCTAAAATGGTTAGAGCGTCCACCTTAGATGTGGCAGGTCGCCGGTTAGAACCTAAGCTGAGTCATGCCATAGACTTATCAAAATGGTACTAGAAGCTGCCTCGTATGGCGTTCAGCATTATGAGGTTAGTGTATAGACTGGTTGGCCTGTTGTCAGAATAATGTGATTGGATGGGATATGATGCATGATTCTTGTTTGTTGCATGTTACTCCAGTACCAAAAATCTATGTAAACTGCCACACTGCATACATCGTAGCAATAAGACTAAAATTGTTAATCCTACTTTTAAACTTTCTAAATCGCACACACGCGTGCGCTGTTCTGCAATCGACTAGTAATTATTTAATTAGCATTAATAACTTTTCCGCTGTACATATTAGTTAATCCGTATAGTTCTAAAGTGCTCCTGACACTTAAGTTAACGTACCGTTATAACTGTCAAATTAATTGCAGCTAAATAAGCTGGGTGCCATTTAGGGAATCAAATGTACAGTAGTAATACAGTAACTCATATTATCAGCTAGGGGTGAGTTACTACTCGTGCTTTCCAGTTCTAAATTAAGTTAGAAAGACTGGGTAAGATAGTATGGTCTAATAAGGATCTGTTGTTAAAGCACATCATTTTCAGCATGTTTTCTGATTATATAATTTTCATAAAAAAAATCCACAGACGTATCTGATACTGTTTAAAATTTCATCCAAAGTTATATTCACTTTCTTAAACTATGATGTCACATTGTACATTGCAACATCTGACAATGACTTGGAAAATTCAGCAGATCTAACATTTACCAAAATGTCAAGTGTCTTCTTTATTTATTTCTTATTTATTTATTTATTCCAATTCATTTCAGTTCTCTTTTAGTATGTTCCATTCGCAAAGGCTATATTTCATTCTCGTATGTATTCTTCAATTTCTGTCCGAACGCAGTTATTGCTTTTTTCATCTTTTTTGAAATCCCACTTCTTTTTCAAGCTAGACGTTGTCGAGGCTGCAGCTGTAAGTCTGCACGCCTCCTCTCTCTTGCTACGATTGGTATATTCCTTCATCAAATACATAACTTAAAATTGTTCAAGATGATCATGATTTTATCATTCACTTAAAAATCGTTTCTATGAAGTGATGGCGTTTTGAATACACGGTAAATACAAGTCGATGACAAAATAAATCTCAATATCTGTATTTCAGAGAAAGTTTCTGATGCTTTGTTGACGTCACACCAATTAGAGATTCTATACTTGCTAGTAATGTTCTAGAATGTATAGACGCGGGCTTGAACATATTTTATAATATTTAGAGAGCAGAACCTTAAGATACAATACAAAACCCTCCATTATAAAAATCCAGATGATGGAACAATTAAAATCTGGAAACCATTATCAAAATATGTTAGCGCCCAGACTAATAGGAGGATAGAGTAAAAGAGGGAATTATTTGGTATACAAGGATGGACAAAATGGGTATCATGTACATATGCTGAATATAAATATCCCCAGAAAACAATATATAACATACCAGACAGTCGGTAAAAAAATCCTTAGGACACAAAAACGAAAAATTTCATCTCGCACATCTACAGCTTGTATATAAATTGGACTTAGAAAATTAGAAATTTATTTTAAATATATTAATTGTTTAATAGAATTAGAAGAAAATAAATCTAACCTCCAGATCAAATGGAAGAAATTGACCAAAGATTATTTATAACTGAAGAAGAAAGACAGATAATAGGATATAAAGAAGCCGTTGAAATTACCGTAACAAATATTTTGTTAAAAATTGCATTAGAACATCATGACATTCCAGATAAAACGACTGAACAAATCAATGAAGACAAAAAATAGTGAAAAAGTTTTACAAAATGACACAAATAAATATTATCAGGACGAATTTGTTGGAAAGAATAAAAGTTTTTTTAAAAAAAATATTTACCAGTTTGACACCGAACAAAATAAAGAAATGATGAGGGAAAGAGTAATACGAGTAATACTAATATTCAAAGAAAAGGTGTAACAATTGCTGCCATATTTACAACGATTACACTGTCCACTAGGTGTCTATAGCTAATTATATCAAAAGTATTTAATTTATTTTATCCACCTACTCTAAAACAAAATTGACAAAATTAGAAAGGCTTAATAAATGTTGTCTTTGATGGCAATTGTAGTTTTGTGCGTTGTGTTTGGTAATGTAATGAATTGGTTATTGAAGGGTGGTTGCCTGATAAATTAAGTTGTAGTTTAAAAGCGTTCATTTTTACCTGCTTTGTCATTAGCTGCTTTATTGTTTGTAGTTTCATTAATTATGTACACATTGTATAAATAAAACAAAAATTCACAACGAATTTCACAAAAAATACCACATCAGCTCCTGGAATGTTAGTGTCAAGATAATTACTGTTTATTTTTGATCAATATTGTTTAAGATGCTCTAAAATTGGGTTTTTGCAAACAAAACGTGATCGATATGCGTACATTACTATTACTTTTATGACCACGTAACTCGATAACTTTAATTCACAGTCGCATTGCCATAAATGTTCACTTTCTTTCTTGAATCTGCAATGTTTTGCTGAGAAACGATTACTATAATGTTTCTCTTATGCGCCGTAACCTCGCTTTTCTACAACAAATAACCATGTTAACTATTAACAGGTTCAGTCACATTTGAAATATAATTCATAATATATGTTATATTTTGTGAATGTCCGTCTAAGATGCAGACGTCATTAGATCTTATACTTAAATGTAATCCAGCTATTCCCTGAGCTTTGAAGCCTACACTATATGTAGCTTCGAGGCATTCGCTATATTCAGCTTTGAGGCCGACGCTATATGCAGCTTCGAAACCTTCGCTATATTCAGCTTCGAGTCCATCGCTATATGTAGCTTCGAGGCTTTCGCTATATTCAGCTTTGAGGCATACGCTATATATAGCTTTGAGGTCTTCGCCATATTCAGCTTTGAGGCGATCGCTATATACAGCAAGACTTAAATGTAACAGTATGTTTATCGTTGTCTATCAAGAAATTCATTTGATTTTCTGACATTGTCTTTCAATATTCTACAGTGCGTGTTCTATAGTTATATTTATGTTTGTAAGAAGCCACCACAACAACTGGTGTAGGCTCCCTAAAACCTTCATGTACTGTATTATGTTCTTCTGGCCCATTATATAAAGACTTTTGCTTACTATTTATATATAAAAATTCATGCTGTGGCGGAAATTTAAGATTGTGGCAGATTAAATTAAAATTGTTTCCGTTTATGCAAAAGTAATATAGTGTGTCACTATGGCATGAGCACCGTCCCTAGCGTACATGAGAAGAGGCATCACGTTCGCCATCTTATAATGTGTGACTTACTGTCGTCAGTAGAATTTAATATTAATCCTCCATTGTGCAAGGGAATGCTGTGTTATCAATGGCTCTGTCAGAATGATTGATTATTACAAACCAAGACACTAAGACACCAATTTATATTAACTATTAACATAAACCCAGAATGAATGGTCGCTTTCATTTTCGATTATGCTGCAAAAATATCCAGTGTCAGATTGGTTCATTTTTATTACCAATATACTTATTTATTTCCGTTTGATGCCGTGGATTTAATACGCTAGATTTATTGTTACAGATCTACGTTTATTGACGGATCATTTCCATACAGGACGTGACAGAATGTTTGAATACTATCCTATTTGTAATCTTTCGAATTCATAAGTCTAATAGATATTTATATATTGTTAACTCCAGAATTAAAATTAACGTGAATTGGATTATGTACATCTTTCTTTTCTTTGTTTCGCACTCTATAGTACGTAGATGTTTTGTATTATACAACGTTCAATAATTTTAGTTTCTCACATAGTCATAATGACGTCAGAAAAATGTCGAATTTGTCAAAGGTCTATTTCTATGGTGTGTTATGGTAATCATCACACTTTATGTTTTGATATTCCCCTATCTCTACTTGGACCGTTCCGGTGGCCTAGTGGTTAGAGCGTCGGCCTCGGATTCATGAGGTAGTGGGTTCTAACCCTGGCCGAGTCAAACCAAAGACTTTGAAAAAGGTACTAACAACTGCCCCGCTTGGCGCTCAGCATTAAGAGGTAGTGTTAGTACTGGTTGGCCTGGTGTCAGAATAATGTGACTGGGTAGGTCATCGTACCGTTTGTCTGCGGCATGATGCGCCATTGCTAGACATCACTATAAACTGTCACTCTGCAGACATCGTAGCGATATAACTGAAAAATTGTTAAAGCTACGTTAAAAGTCTAAATCACACACACACACACACACACACACATACACACACCTATCGCAACTTGACGCTAAACAACCCAACCATAACCGTGACCAAAGGTTCATATCCCGAAATCCTGTACACATGTTTTATTCCCTCCGCGATGATTAAATAGGTGAAGTTTAGCAAAACCAATGTCTAAAATCTCAGTGTAATGCATCTATTGCGTATTTGGTCTATGACTACCTAACAGTGAACCCAGGAAAGAAGTGATACCCTTCTCAAAAATGGTTAACAAATTGGGAACCTAAAACCAAGTTTAGTTATTTTCAAACCTGAATTTTAGAAAGCGGCATAGATACGGACAGACGAGCAAACGGAAGATATACCGAGAAACAACGGACTGTGAAGAAAATACATAAGTGTTGCCTCCCTCCCACTTTCTAAAGTTTGTCCTAAACCGTACCCGCTATCACACACTATGATATTTCTAACAAAACGTATTCAGATGCTCCAATTCTGCTATAGATTGGTGACAAACTTCTCGTTTACCTGTTAGTATCTGCATTGACTGTATTTGCCATGAAGTTTTATCTTATACACAATTTTGTTTCATTTATATTTCTTGCACATTGCCTTTTCATCAAATGATAGTATAATTCCACGTCTGTTTTGCATAAATGGTGGTTACGAATACAAAACTCGGCTTTCATTTTATGTTCCTTGTACATTGATCTTTTCATCTGATATAAATATAATCAGACAACTTAAAAGCATAATTTATGTCATTCAAAGAGACTAAAGCTGAATGAAGTCGTTTTATTACATATTTTTTCACACTAAGCTATTAAACATTACATTTTAATTGACTTATATGATTTTATAATAACTCGATAAAGTCTTATTTTCGCATTAATAGAAAGTAAGCCATCATATAAAACCTGTATATTATTTTCTCTCCATCATCTCAGTTAACTTGCATGTACATAAATATCTTCTTTAATAATGTACATGAATTGCTAAATGAATGAACGAGTCGTATTAGAGGAAAAAGAGAAAGAATTGGATCCATGAATAAAATGATCTAATATTTTCAGAGTAAATATCAAAGTATGAGCAAGACTGAGCTGTATATATATATATATATATATATATATATATATATATATATATATATATATATATATATATATATATATATATATATATATATATATATATATACAAATCTCGAAACCCGTTCCTTCAAGGTTGTTTACCATGTGCCTCAGCAGGATATTGGCCCTGACTTACACACGGTGACGGTGTTTATGACAACAAATGACGCATTGATCTACAGTGCCACCTACCTCTTTCCATAAGAAAGCCAATTACTCAACGATGTCGAAGTATACACAATAAGATAGGACAGTAATGCTGATGTACTTTTGAAAACATTTGTTTACGGCATTTTCTAATGTTCGAAGTGAATATAGTGAAGAAAATTTTTGTCATTGTAACCTGATTACTAATTGCCTTTATATATTATTTAGTCGTCCAACAGCTTGCGACTTTGAAGGATCAGAATGAGCGTGTACAGATTGTTCATGACCGTTTTCTTCTTAAGTGGACTCATTTCTGCGGTGGCTTTATCAGGTGAGTGTTGATAGATAAACAGATAAATAGATAGACAGACAGAGAGACAGATAGATAGATAGATAGATAGATAGATAGATAGATAGATAGATAGATAGATAGATAGATAGATAGATAGATAGATAGATAGATAGATAGATAGATAGATAGATAGATAGATAGATGAATAGGGTGTATGTTTGAGTGTGTGTGTGTCCTTTTGATAACAGGAATCGAGGAACTCGACTGAGATAATACTATTTTCACATTAGTTCTTCATCACATAATTTTCGGCTTGCGCAAGATATAATTTTGTCCCCTGAGGAACGCAATCCCTAGGAATCGTGTGCATCTGTAAAAGGTGATTTAGTTTGCTTTTTAAGCATATTAATTTCAATAATTTAGAGAGAGAAAGAGAGAGAGAGAGAGAGAGAGAGAGAGAGAGAGAGAGAGAGAGAGAGAGAGAGAGAGATTATGATAAAGTTGGTACAGATATGTCATAAATATAACATGCGACACAACTAAAAGTGAGAACCACTGAATGTTATCATTGACAAAAAGTCTTTAAATGATTAAAAAAGAAGATTTAAAAATAAAATTTTTAAATAGAAGTTACTATGTCTTTAAACAATTTAAAGTAATATTGAAATATCTGTTCCAGAATGTACTGCAATAGGGTATGTCGGTGTACCTGATCCAGCGTCTTTTGCAACTGTTTCGCCAAATGCCGATACAGGTGAGATAGCGATAATAAAATAATTAGTTCTGCATCAGTGCAAGTCATCCATGTTGGATGGTGAAAAAGTTATATCTCAAATAATTTCGTCATGTGCATTGCTGCACGGTAGTTAATTATATTTTTCTTCACTCGATATTTTGTATATAAGTAAAAACTATGTTATTTATTCATTGAAAGGTTAGAACATTTCAAGGACTCTGTTAGAAAAAAAAATTTGTAATGATTTTATTGCGTGTAGATTTTCTTAGTCTTTGACGTTATGTTTTTATCGTTGTTTTTACTACTTTATTCATTTTTCCTTTAAACGTTTTCTAAGTTGTTTGCAATATGAAGTTAAAGTCTGAGTGTACCTTTCCATATTTGCAAAGAAACCTTTCCAGGTTCTTTGCAAACTTAGTTTTTATTTTTGTCTTGCTAAATGCTCATTGAATTTAAAACAAAGTAGATTTAACTACCTCAACGATATATCAAGAAGTTACAACTGTTATTTGTATGTCAAATTTAAATCTTATTTATTTAATAGTCAAATATGTGTTTCCTGAAGATAAAATAGAAATTCATACGAAATAGTGTAATAATTCAATGTTCATAACTGTATGTATGTTTATATATAAATAAATAAATAAAAAAAAATATATATATATATATATATATATATATATATATATATATATATATATATATATATATATATATATATATATATATATATATATATATATATACTTTCTTTACTTTGATTTTACCAAAAGGGGCGAGTTATCCTTTTGACTATTCCAGAAGTAAAGTTTCAGGTGCCTAGTTTTGTTACCATAGTTTAATTTGATCATCATGTTCAGCTCCGTGGAAAATGTTTTGACTAAGTGAACAAATTCAAGTGAAACCAATGTTAATGATATTTTTAACAAGATTTAATATCACTATCTGTTCTACTTCCAATGAAGACTACTTCAGATTTTTTTGGTAGGGTTTAATCTAAATATTACATGTTAATGAGCCTTATGATCTGTATATAATTTTATAGTATCCAATAACACTACCTATCTTCAAAACGAAAGAATAATATCATTGCAAGTACAAATACTATTCAGTTTTCTTTTTAACCTGCTGTATAATTTTCAAAGTGTGTCCATAATATCTTCATAAGAATCGTAGGATTTCTGTCCTAAAATCTATAGCTTCCTTAACGTTTTAACTGTCTCTGAAACTATTGAAACATTTTATGCATAGACTGTGGACCTAATGTGAAGATTACAGAAGACCTTTGATCCAGTCTAACTAGTCCCATCACCTTCATGACTATTGCTATGTGTAGAAAGAAATAACGGTCAGGGGGTGCAATGTTACTCTCACTCCGCTTTTTGGTTTGGTTATCGTTATCTAGGAGATGATAGTCAACGGTGTTATTGTCTGGATCGTGGAAAAAAATAAAATAAAATGTGAAACTAATGGATGAATAACAAAGATCTTAGCTGAGATATATAATAAAACATCACGAGACCCCTCCACACTTACAAGCCGCATCAAACTGCAAACCAACAAACATCCTTATCTTCTGTAGCATAATGCGCATACAGATGAGTTTCTATGCCATTTCTCCTACTTATTACTCCTAAGAAAACTACATAAACCCAGATCTGTAGGCATCATGAGCCGTCAGATTTGTTTGTGTGCAGGTTGCAGTTGGACTCGACTAATAAGCAAGTATTTACGATAACTGGGCGATTCTCAGTTTTTCAGGTAATAGTTATACTTCATTTTTACACTTCATGTTCTCATATGTTCATTTTTATTTTATGGTAAATGACTTTGCTATTAAGCAGTGATCAGGCTATCCTGAGTAAAACAGCACACTATAAAGGTTTCCAGCCAATATAATTTTCCACTACATACCTAGTTACGGAAACCTTTTGGAACTATATCCAAAACTGTAGATCATGTCACCTTCTAGTAACGCCTTGTACAATATATTAAAACATTAAACGGAAATAAACAGCGTAAATAACTATATTGAAAGCGAATATCTTAGCATTTTTCCACTTGTCTATTCACATTTTGTTTAATTTTAAATTCATTAGTTAACATTCACTTTGAAATGCAGGTATAAAATACGAAATTCACGGTTACACAGTGGGCACACTGTTCTTCGTATTAAATTATTTCCACCTCAATTTCACACCATAATAACTGAACCTCCAGAGTAGATATTATCAGACCTACGCTAAATTGTCATTATAAATTCCATCAATGTATATATTCTTCGCATAGGTGTGGCTTATGTAGTTATGCAGCCGAAATTCCCTTGTTGTGGCGTCATAGAAGAATGGAATGCCTACTTTAGTGTAGCAGGTACAATTACATTTGATATATGGAGGGGTGCCATTGGTGGACTTAAGCTGGTCGGATCTATGGAGTTCACTGCAGGTTGGTCTGATATTGCATATTTTATTCATTCTCCGAGTATTAGCGACATACATTATCCTGTGGAAAAAAAATGGACACATAATAAATTAGTTTATAGTCTGCTTATCTGTCGGTTTTTTTTTCTGCGGCTGCCTATTTATCTATTTCTCTATTTACTTATTTATCTATCTATATCTAAATTATTTATGTATTTTTCTGCTTGCATTTTCTTCTGTCTGCTTATATTCCTACATGTTCGTCTGTCCGTATGTTTCGTTCTCCTCTTTGCAGCAATCTCTCTTCCGTATGATTCTGCATCTGTTTGAAATTTCAGATTTTATATGTTTTATAAACTTGAGATTACTAAAATTAAATTCAAGTAATACTGCATATTTCAAAAATAAGCCTGTAATTTCATCATGTCTTGAGTCAAGCTGTGTTCTACACCTAGATAGTATATGTTGTGTGTGCTTTGTATATGCATGTTAGTCCATGCTCGTATCGGAGGGGAACCGGGTGGCTGAGTGACCTAAAGCGCTCACCTGTCTTCATTGTTTCGAGTCTCAGGCTTGCCTAATGTACGTATCTGAGAAAGCTTTCCAGCAGATTGATGGGGGTCGGTAGTTCTTACCGAGGCTGAATCCCCGGGTTCTTCCTCCATCAGTTATGCTGACCTCCATGTATGGTCTTAAACCAAGTAACAGAAAAGAGAGAAAACTAATATGCATTGTAAAATTTAAAAAAATAATGTATTTCTCTATAAAAGTGAAAAGCTTAAAAGAACTTAGAGTAATGTGAATAAGATCCTTACAAGTCATAAAGTTCTATCACAAGTTAAAAGGAAAAGAGTTCCAAGTGAATTTCAGTCGTAATCCGAAAACAAATCAGATATTGAATATGCTGATGTGTTAATAACCTCGAACGTGCTATGTGCCAACAGTCTTGACGTATCACAAATATTTAATTGAAAATGACCTTGAATGAATTCACAATAATTCCAATATAATTATCTAGTGCATGAAGTATTAATGAACAATTTGTAACTGAAAAACTTAATGTTATAAACTGAGATGCAATTATACATGTCTACATCGATTTATAATGATCTTAATATTTTATCTTTTTAGCTATATATAGTGTTGTTTAAAAAATAAATGTAACTAGTCATGTAAAAAGGTCATTCACATAATAGAGACATACACACCATAAATTGATGGATGTGAGTGTGTGTTTTTGTGTGTGTGTGTGTGTCTATGTGTGTTTGTTAGTCTCAGGTCCTCCCAGAGATTATATACACACTATCGGTATTTAATTCCTTGGACCTTTTAGAGATAGTATATGATATGCATATGTATATTTGTCCCAGGTCCTATTTTGCATAAAGTAAACATCGATGCTGAAAATTAATTGCTCCCTATAATTATCTCAAAATAATAGCTTATTAACTTTCTCTATCACAGACCTGGATTATGATTTGTCCATATGAAACCACTGTTTTTTTACATCCTAAACAAGCACGCCCCTCAAACAATTCAAAATAATTCAAGAATCAAAACAAGCAGAACGGTATACAGATGAATTCGTTGAGGCACAACGTAAACGAAACAACTATCATAAATCTAAATAGTTTTTTTTATTTATCCTTTAAAAGTCATCCCTCATTGTGAAATGTAAACCCTTTTATTTAAAAAGCCATCGCTTCAAACTCTGATAACAGATCCATCTGGAATCAATTGCTAGAACTATCTTTAACGGAACCAATCAATGTGAAATTAGAAGCACTAGTTGCACTGACTATTACGATTTTTAGTGAATCAGATAAACCTCTATTTTACTAATATTTCCCAAACGCTCGACAGGTGTAATTTTAGAGAGTCTAATATAGATAAATTTAACTGCCTTCAAAATGAAAGGGTATCAGATCATGTTATTTTTAATATTAGCCTAGTCACTATAACGGATACTCTTGTTAAAACCTAGGCATTAACAAATCAAAGGGTCAAGATACTCTGAAAATGTCGGCTTTATCAGTCACAGAGTGATTGAAAGAATTAAATATCTTTAGCATCACTTACCTTTAATTTCTATTCACTGAAATTAGCCAAAGTATTCGCAATTCATAAGGAACGGGAAAAAAATAAACCCATCAAACTATCGACCCATATATGTTCTAACTGTAATTTCAACAGTTATTAAAGGAATCTTTTAAAGGTGACATGACACACTAGACTCTATACGATCTTTCCTCAGATTATATCTTTAAAATAATTGAATTTAAATTATCAACGACTAAGCGTAATCAACAACTAATAAAACCTATGATGGCAAAAGCTCATTTACTGCATCAACACCTACCCTTAGGAATTCCTTACACGGTCAATACGTAATCCAAATTCCCTCATTTAGGAAAATCCTCATTCAGGAAAATCTTTCTTGCCATCTACAATGATATATTGAAGCCTCCCATAATAATATCGTTGTGTCCAGAATTAATATGTGCATAGTTTGCTGTATGTATGTATGTATGTATGTATGTATGTATGTATGTATGTATGTATGTATGTATGTATGTATGTATGTATGTATGTATGTATGTATGTATGTATGTGTGTATGTATGTATGTATGTATGTATGTATGTATGTATGTATGTATGTATGTATGTATGTATGTATGTATGTATGTATGTATGTATGTATGCATGCATGCATGCATGCATGCATGCATGCATGCATGCATGCATGCATGCATGCATGTATGTATGTATGTATGTATGTATGTATGTATGTATGTATGTATGTATGTATGTATGTATGTATGTATGTATGTATGTATGTATGTATGTATGTATGTATGTATGTATGCAGAACATGCTGAAATGTGTATACATGTTACGTGTGCAAGCATGCCTGAGTGTGCAAGTAACCATTAATAACATAATAAGTTGAAAAGATTGATGACAACATAGCAGATGGGTCTTTCAGGACCAGCTGTGTTTTCAACGTGAAACAGAGAATAATAATAATCGTACAGCCAGGTCTTAGAAGTCATTCACGTGAATCTGGAATCACTAATAGCCTTCGAATCATACACACCGAATGGTATTTCTTATTTTTATCTTTCAGACTTCTCAGATAAGTACTGAGCATGAAATGCATTTTTCTATTTTTTTTTAGCTGCAAAAAATACAGAAATTACTATGAACGTACCTACAGGTTCCCAATACACCGTCTTACCCGGTGACTATATAGGATGGTGAGCGTCACGTAATCTCTCTCTCTCTCTCTCTCTCTCTCTCTCTCTCTCTCTCTCTCTCTCTCTCTCTCTCTCTCTCTCTCTCTCTCTCTCTCTCTCTCTCTCTTCTCTCTCTCTCTCTCTCTCTCTCTCTCTCTCTCTCTCTCTCTCTCTCACCTATACGGTAAACGTTTGTCGAATTACGAATAGTTAGAGCCCTTTAAGGATTAAGGGCATGCTATAGACGGTCAATCTATCCCAGCTCGTAAGCAGTACCATTACCGCACAACACAAGAAGCAAGAACATGAAAGAAGAACAGAAACAGCAGCATCAATAGCAACAACAATAGCATACTCATAATTTTATTATTATTACGATGATGATGATGATGGTGATTATTATTATTATTATTATTATTATTATTATTATTATTATTATTATTATTATTATTATTATTATCATCATCATCATCATCATCATCATTATCATTATTATTATTATTATTATTATTATTATTATTATTATTATTATTATTATTATTATTATTATTATTGTTGTTGTTGTTGTTGTTGTTGTTGTTGGAATCAAATGATGAAAATATTGCGAAAAAGCTGAAAGTTGCATCAGGGCTAATGTAGGCAAAATTTTAATATAGTATCAAAATAAAATGTGCTTAATCACGTATTGGAAACTTTTGTCACTCAAGGTTGTTTTCCACACACAGGTACACAAGAGATAAAGGAATGATAGCTTACAAACCAGAACCTGTTAGCATAGCGACACAAGTCATGCATTTCATGCTCCGTCCGAGCTACATGGCTATAGGGGACACTCTTGACTGGACTTCGGCCACAACCGAGTCGGCTAATACATATGCCATTAGGGCCCGCTATGGGGTCAGTAAGTAGATATTTCTGTTTTTCATTCTTTGTTGTTCTAATTCTTGTGTATTCCAGGTTGGAGTTGGAGATCTGCAGATATGAATCTGCACTTCTAATACAAACTATGTTTCGATACGTACAACATTCGCAACCAAAGTTGCAGCAAGAGTGTATCTTGCAATGAATGTTTTGTCCTGTAATGATTTACCATTTCATTATAAAGATTCAGAATATCATTATAACAATCTGTTGCTAAATCTTAATATAAGCAACGTTCTTTTCTTTTGATAAGTTCCACATTAAGCATCTATGATATGATATGATATGATATGATATGATATGATATGATATGATATGATATGATATGATATGATATGATATGATATGATATATGATATGATATGATATGATATATGATATGATATGATATGATATGATATGATATGATATGATATGATATGATATGATATGATATAATATGATATGATATGACATGATGTGATTTATGTCATTGGTTACATGATAATTCTTCAAAGATTAAATTATGAATAATAGTCCATAATATCTTATTTATCAACCAAAAGTAATATTAAAATTAGTGTAATAGACCCTTTTATTGTCGTCAAATATTTTCCATTTGTTGCTATGGCTTTCCTCTATTTACCTAGTTGCGCTGTCCTATGCAGACACATTAAAGAACAAACACAACATTGGGATTATATCATAGATTCCTGCACACTCTTCATTCAGCCTTAAAAAAACTTGCACATTTTTCATATTCAGCTATGGATTCCCAGCCCAATATGGTTATATTCTTAATTTCTAGGACGAACAGGTTGCTGGTGCTTGGTGAACTGATATTTGAAATGGCCGCTTAAATTGTCAAGTAACTGACCATTTAGGTATACTTAAGCACTTTTTCACTAGTTCCACTTTAGAAATCTTGTACTGAAATCAATTGTCGAGGCAGGGCTGGGATTTTGTGGACCAAAATGCTCTAGTGGCTCCCAAATAGCTTGGAAAAATGTGTTCGCTCTGATTTTTAGATTTGTATTTATATCCATTATCTTTATTAAAAAGGAAAAACATATTGAGACAAAATAAATAGTCGGTCTTTTTGGTATAGAGGTATACAATCGGAATGTTGCAGGTCTATTCGTACTGTAACGGGACCAGAGGAAGTAACCAATACTTACTTGCTATATCAATGTAAATGTATATTTTCAGCAGTCCAGCGTGTAAACATGTAAATTAATTACGGCCGGCGTGAAAGTGTGTGTGGGTGTGTGTATGTGTGTGTGTGGGGGGGACGGAGGTAGTGCTCGATTCGGGGGACATTTTACGAACGTTTATACTTATTGACCCTCCATGGGTATATAACTTTGGTTAAAGAAAAACTTTCAGAACCAATTAGTAAAGTAATGAATGTTCATGCCTGAATAAACTGCAGTAATAATAGTCACCTATAAATTGAAGTTCTTGTAAATTACCGTCCGTTTACTTAGTCGAAATTCCACTATCATGCATACCATGATATATATATATATATATATATATATATATATATATATATATATATATATATATATATATATATATATATATATATATATATATATATATATATATATATATATATATATATATATATATATATACATACATATATATATATATATATATATATATATATATATATATATATATATATATATATATATATATATATATATATATATATATATATATATATATATATATATATATATATATATATATATATATATATGTCGTTATACTATGATAGCTATTAAAGATATGAAGAGACTATTCAGTTATTTTTTAGATCATCACATATCACTCAAACATGCTACAGGTGCAAAGGTGGATCTCATTGAGTTATTCACGTTTGACATAGGCAGTCTTGGTACCGCCATTCTCCACGGGTAGTGTGAAATCCCAAATAGAATTTGAGCTAACAATTAACGCCTGAAACAATAAAAAAAACCATCCACCGGCAGGCAGATTACATCCTATTATAATAATAGTAATTTTTTTTTTTTGGTGATAAGACGACTTAACTGAGGTTAGCATCAATAAATTCTAAAACTTTTTGAGTAGGTTGTGTATGAATAATATGTATTATTTTATCCAGGATACACAAGCAACAATAAATAAATTCTCTTTTGCAGATAGAGATCCAAACTTTGTGAATCTAGATGCTGAGATTAAAGTGACTCCTCCCGTTGCTATAGGAACCATAATATATACGGTATCTGCCACAGATCATGATATTTCGGACACAACCATTACTCCGCTGACCTATCTCATGACTAACTCAAGCAATTACTTCTCATTTGACACTACAACCAGTGAGTTAATGTTACTATTAATACTGTTACTTTTAGAGCAATTATTATTATTATTATTATTATTATTATTATTATTATTATTATTATTATTATTATTATTATTATTATTATTATTATATTATTATTATTATTATTATTATTATTATTATTATTATTATTATTATTATTATTATTGTTATTATTATTATTATTATTATTATTATTATTGTCATCGTTATTAATATTTT
>JAEAOA010002355.1:3717500-3728467 GCA_016746295.1 Potamilus streckersoni | reverse complement strand
TCGAGGGAATTACCGCGATTGATGTTACAGTATACTCGGTATCTGGTATAATGGCCGGTGCTGGTATTATACTATCTTCAGTAACAATGGCAGCTCCGATTGCTGTCCCAATTGTTATTTCCGCGGTGACAACATTTGCTGAAATTGCAAATGCTATTACTAAAAAAATAGCATCGTGTTCTCAAGAAAAACTTAACGACTATATAGTAAAACATCAAGCAGTATCTAACGGTTACTCACAATTATCCTCGTTGATGTCATCATCGATTGATGATACGATAATTACCGAAGACGAATTCTCCGCGATGATACGTATTTATGATACTACGATCAAAAACGCTAGCGTTTTTTCATCTATTGCAAAATTAGACATTGTAAATAATAATAATAATGTCGCAAGAGATTCAACTACTTCAGCGGATAGCAGAAAATACCACTCCGCGGAAAACAAGCATGATATCAATATCGTCAACAAACCCTAAATTCAGTGTGAATTTTCCTTCCCCTGTTTCAGTAAAGGAAATCGCGTTGGCAAAATTACGAGTGTATCATAGTTGGCCTAATATTAGATCGGTTCCATTTGGCGGTCAGAGACCTAATAATTCCCTGGTATTTGCATATAGAAATAAAAAAGATGACACTCCAGATTGGAACGTTGTTTCAATACCAACTGGGTCCTATCAAATTGAGCAAATTAATAATGAATTACAACGTAGAATAAAATCCATTACTAGAAGGGAATCAAAAATTGCGATAACAGTTCCTGAACCAACACTATCATCTACAATTGAAATAGGCTCCCCTGGGTATGTTGTAGATATTTATAACAGTTCAATAAGAACAGTATTAGGATGGCCCGAAGATCCACCTAGAAGTGCTGGTAATTCCACGCCCGAGCCTGTAAAATCTGATTACGTCACTGATGAAATAGGACCTGAAAATCCATCAAAAACTTATAAAAAAATTCGAGGATATAAACTTCACAAAAAGATATCGATATAAGGATCAATATGGTGAGGATGCATGGATAATTCCATTTTTTAATGATTATATTATACGAGAGGACGAAATTTTGGAAATGCATGATACAAGTCCAACATTCGTAAATATTAAAAATCACATCCTTGATAGAATGAATAATGATTTTTTGTTGTTATTACCCTCGTTAAGATCTGGCCTTCTTACACAAGCTGAGTTTACTAGTGTAGTCGCTGCGGGTAATAAAATCATCGATGACATGGAAATATTTAATTCGAGGATTACTAATCTTTTTACTGATGAAAATAACCCGATTTCAAAAACTAGTTCAGCCCAAGATTATAAAAAAAATATAAATGAAAATCCAAATTATAAATTACCAGGATATAACATTTCCAAGTTAAATAAAAAACTCAGAACTGCCATCGACGAAGGATTTAATAAAATTTATCAATCATGGAAAGATAGCCAGCCAAATCCTATTATCCTCACTCATAATAATTCTCCCGACGGCGACGGTAGACATATCGCACCGAATAATGTGGATATTTCATCGGTGATCGCGCTTAATTTAACGTGTGATGTAATCGAAGAAAGTTATCAAATTAATATGGAACAATCAAATCAAGCCCGACAAGGTTACATTCTTTATTCATTTGCACCAACAGCTCCTCCAGGATTTTTAATTGTTGAAAATCCGACTAATCCAGTCTATATGCAATGTCAAAATGATTCGCTAACTAGAATTAATTTTACACTCACCGATCAGTCAAATAATTTAATTGATCTACGTGGTAAAGTATTATCGATTAGTCTGTTTGTGAAAAGCTAACAAATATTTGGTTAAATAATTTGTATTAATCAGCAGCAGGGAGGGCGAGATGACAACATATTTGCGACGTAGATGGCAGCAATTTTGAGGGTGGTTATGACAACATATTTACAACAAAATCGCTAAGGCTCCATTTTACAAATGGGGTCTTTATTTTTTTTTTTTTTGGTTAAAATGAGATTTCGTAGGAAGGCTTCATTTGGCATTCTGAGGCTTTAATCGATTTTGTCGCAAAATTTTGTAGGGATCGCCCTCCCTGCTGCTTAATCTATATCATGTTATATTACTTGTTAAATGTCTTTTAAAGGCTGTCTCGCCTGTTAACCACTTGTCGTGTAAATATAGATATAGCCTACTTTGTATTGAGGTCGATCTTATGCCTGCCCAATTGTTCCATATGTCTGGTCAGTTAAAATCTAAGTGCCGTAGCTCTATATCGTCTTTATCTCTTTATCATTATTTAATATGGTATAAATATTCTTTTCTTTATTCCATAGTTCTATATTATCTCTATATTTGTATACAAGTTCGCGTATTCTTCTACATTGCCCAGGAGGTTCTAGTAATTTAGTCAATATATTGTTCTTGTAAATTGTATTATTGAATTTGCATAAATCTCCATATATGTAATCCCCCTATTGACAAAACGGTCCGTAATGTAGCGATGTAATTACACTGTGAGTTATTTATACACAGATGTAGCTCTACATCGTCTGTGCAATTCATGTATCCGGGTTTTCCCATCGAAAGCACTTCGCTTGTGCTGCACAAAATGAACCAAACTTACTTGTTTTTGAAATAACTTAGAATATATACCGATCACCCTCGGGTATTCTTGCACACAAAAAACGAAAACGGAGTACATTTACTTTATAAAGAAATAGAATAATACAATTCCGTGACCGTCATGTTTTAATTCGAAATCAGAAACAGCGTGGTGAATTGGAAACTTGGAATCAGAATCGGCCTGGTAGATTTGAAACATGCATATATCAGAATCGGTATGGTAAGCTCGAAATATGCAGCTATCAAAATCGGCTTGGTGAAGCTGTAATATGCATCTGTCGGAATCGGTAAGGTGAATTTGTAACATATATCTATCAGAATCGACTTGGTGAATTTGAAACTTGTAATCAAAATTGGCCCGGTAGATTTGATACATGCATCTATCATAATCAGCCCGGTAAATTTTAAACTCCGAATCTGATTAGACATGGTGTATTTGATACGTGTATTCATTAGAATCCACCTGGTGAATTTGAAACATGCATATATTAGACTCCGTCTGATGACTTATAAAAATACATCTAGCACAATCGGCCAGGTGACTTCGAAAATTACATCTAACACAATCGGACTTTTCACTTAGATACATTACATTTTCCTTATGATTTATTGGCATGTTAAGTTTTCTATAAAGTATACCTAGGGTGAAAAATGGTACATACAGATTAGAACTAGTTTTCAGGGAAAGGCTTCATCTTTATTCGCACACGAAATAGAACTACAATTTTCAGTCAAAGATATACCTAATTCACATGCCAGTCTGATGCACTTTATTTGCAATCAATGACAAGTTAGCTGTGAAGACAATGCCATTCTGTTTAACGAGATTTTCCAGTCACAAGTCACAAGAGTATATAGTTCTCTGTAACATAAGCGATTGTCTCCTGGAACAAAAACTTTTTTACTCTCTCTCTCTCTCTCTCTCTCTCTCTCTCTCTCTCTCTCTCTCTCTCTCTCTCTCTCTCTCTCTCTCTCTCTCTCTCTCTCTCTCTCTCTCTCTCTCTCTCTCTCTCTCTCTCTCTCTCTCTCTCTCTCTCTCTCTCTCTCTGTTATATGTAAAACATAAGGGAAAAAGCAATCCTAGGATTTTACGGGATATTGCGTAAAAATACCATGCAGGATTAATATTTAAATACAAATAATAATATAGCACGGTTTAGAGAATTTTTCAAAATTCGTCTATAAGGAGGTTCGAACCAGGTCCATGATTAAATGGCTCCAATATCCCTGACTGCACGCACCAGTCCATATACCATGACGATTAAGAAAATCATAAAAAGCAATTCTAGTAGTTGTACTTGATTTCCTTTAAAAAAAAATCATTAAATCTAGATACAAATACTAATTATAAAGAATTACCAATCTAAACCAAATACAATGAAAAGTCCTTAAATTCTACAGGAGAATCTCATCTCATCTCTACTCATATGTATTTACAGTCATGTATACACTCTCGTGCTTTATGACTTTAAGCCCTGAAAAAGGTTAGTGGCCTCTCCCTTTTCCGGGGCCGGGCTCACCAGTGTCTGGTGCTGACACTTTTTCTATGCACCGGGCTGTGCTGCGTTCCTTCCGGAGGGGGGAGCTTACAGTCCCAGGCATGGACTGCGGTCCCCTCGGAAGGGCGCGAGGCCTTGGTGCTTGGCCCCTTTCACCTGACCCCTAAAAAAACATTTTTTATTCTGAACCTGACTAGTCGCTCCAAAACGGCAGAACCGCAACTAAATCTCCTACCCGGGTCGCAACTCCCCCACCAAAGTTCTAAAGATTTTACTCCACCTAACTTTATTTCAGTTAGGTGGGTTATTTGTCAAATGTAGACCAGTTTTGTGTGAGCCACCTGTGCAATTTATCTAATGATCCCGAGTTGTGAATTTTGAATAAATAATTGAAGTTTGAATTTTGCGTACTTGGCGTACTTATAATGTTCGAGAATATACCAATCTTTAGGCGTTTGCCGCCTACTAATAACATTTATCACCGCTTTGGGTTGTGTGGTTGTGTATTTTTGACCGCCTTGCCAAAGGATCTTGTTTGGGCGGTAGGTCTTCAGAGCCAAAGTGAAGACACAGGTTGTAGGCTTTTTCGTTTTGGAACAGTTGGCCGCGCGGCCCGGACTGTTCATCACTAATCGTTTGTCCATACCAGGGTTGGGGTTTTGGGACAGCAGTGGAAAGGTGGTTAGTTCTGCATAGTCCCTTAATTTGTATTGAAGTGAAGTCTGCTTGTGTGCGTGTTGGGATGGGTTTTCTGGGATGTTTGAGTTCTTATTAATGCTTATCAACGTATACAATGACTGAGATCACTGTCAGCATGATACAAGATAAGCATCTCCGATCATGGTCAACATGGTGCATAACCAGCATTTGAAATTGTTGCTAGGACTTATGCAAGTTCGGTGTCTGAGATGATTATCAATACATTACTTGAGTGGCGTCTGATATCCATATCAACAAAGCGAATGACTGACATCTAAGTTCGACGTCTGAGATCACTGACATCATTGTAAAGGCTTAGAGTAAGCGATCACTGGCAATATTTTTTATATTGTCGGTGTCAGAGATCAATTCCAACATAGAAAAGACCGGCGTCTGAGATTATGTTTCGGTTGTTCACATTGTCTTCCATCCATTCACTTACTAGGAAGAAAGAAGCAGGCTAACATTAAATAAACCATGCAAGCAATGACTAAAAAATAATACATTTTCAGACTCCATATATTTTGTTCCGTGGGTTGCTTATTCTGTAACGACTTCCTTACCTAACCTACTTATGTCCCGCCCCGCCAAGCGTTTTAGCGATGTTTACCTGCTGTCATTGTTTGGCCCTATTGGTGCCACTTGCACCATTGCTGCCAATATCAGTAACGTGACGTCACCACACATGTTCCATTCATATAGTACCTATACACTCCCAAACTATGTTCAACTTTCCCTTGTCCCTATAGTGGTCCAATATTGCCATGTTAAATTCTCATTGTCCTTATAATGACACAATATTCCCCCATGTTAAATTCCCACTGTCCCTGTAGTGGATATCCACTTTTTAACATGCGACTCCTATTGTCCCTATATTGTCCTCATCCACTCCTGATAAATACATTTCTCATCCTTTCTTTCAACCTGCAAATACAATAAAAATGCATTTACTACAACTATAAATACCGTCATCGGTACATTGTTCTTTTTGTATATATTCATTCAGTTCCCAATATGTTCAATGCGAATGACTTACTACACCATATATCTATTAATTATCCATCTAGAGAGATAGTAGACCAAATAAACCTAAACAGAAAACATTGTCCAGAGCAAATGTAGACAGCAAACACATGAACGCAAGCATATCAACAGAACTATAGGTTCAGAAAAGAATATGCAGGTTAATAACCTGTTAAAGGTACTATAATAAATCAACATACATTTCAGAGATATGTACAGAGTACATGTTAACGAACCTGCTATATTACCTATATTATAAGTCTATTTATCTTATCATATGGGACAAAGATCGTCATATTTTCCTTGAATCAAAATTATCATCAGGCAGTTTTCTTCCTGCAATCCTATAATTTGTATCGTCCCTCAGAATTTACGTCATCTGAGGGACCCCCTAGATCTCAAGTTAAAGGGTTGTTTTTTTATCCAAGTGTATGTGCTGTGTGTATTATTTGTTTTACAAAAGTTTGATTTTATAATCTTGAAGTAGAGTATATACACCATTCAAATCGTTCTAATTTTCGGTTGTTGATTATTTTATTTATCTTTAGTTCTGATAGTTTTCATTTATTTTATCAATGAAGAAATAAAATATTTAGTTTTAAACTGTTTTATTTATAATATAAGCTGTTTGGGAACTACGTTCAAATCCTTTGTGGGACCCCGTGTGGCCGAGTGGTTTAAAGTGCTGTCCGTTACGGATCACTGCCATTTCACCTCGGTCTGCGTGGGTTCGAATATAAAATTCGGCGAATGTGGATATGTGAGAAAGCTTGCCAGTAGCTTCTCGTGGGTCGGTGGTTCTTTTTGGTGATTTTCCGGTTTCTTCCTCCACCATTAATACTGGCCGCCATGAATAGCCCATCGTGCCATGAGACTAAGGATTTGTTGTTGTTGTTGACAACAACAACAACAAATCCTTAGTCTCATGGCACACATACACAACCTTTGCTCTCAACAGTGAGCACATGTATGTGCACGTGCTGCAAATAACTTCTATTTCGAAATGAACAATTTTGTTACTTGAGGTAAGTTCATTTATATGTTTATTATAGTTTGATTATTAATTCATATTTCACATTTAAAACTCAAATTCACTTGCACACGTTTAACAATTTATTGTTAACTTACGATTTGCACTTTAAAAGTTGGTGTTTATCTGTACATGCTTCAAAGTTAATATCAAAGTCTATTTCCAAATATCTATACAACATCTTCATGTTTTTATACAGATATAGAAAGTAAACATTATCAAAGTGAGCCATCTGAAGGCATAGGAAACGTCCCGTTTGTCCAGTATAGCTAATTTTGTCTTTAATTATATCTCAATCATTTTGTTATTTTAGATTTTTGGAAAGTTTATGAAGATAAATGTCACCTTGTATAACATTACTAATCTGTTGCAAAACATAATTCATTACCATACAGTTTTTTCATTTCTGTGTGTATAAATCCATGTTTTGGGTGTGTGGCTATTGCAAATACACAGCTCATTACCATATTCTTTTCCGTTTTATCCATATTTGTTTCCACATTTCCGTATGTACAGTCCATTTTCTTAAGTGTATATCCGTAAATATTTCCAGTTAATTGTTCATCGTATGGTCTCGTCCTTTCTTCCCGGCTCATAAGATCCAAAGAGGCCACTTCACAGGAAGGAGTATCTAAAGCATCAATTATACGTCAAGTGTATAATCCAATTTCTTAAATGTATATCCATTTCCAGTTCATTGTTCATTATACTGCTTCGTCCTTTCCTCCCGGCTCTTGGTCTCCCTCAGGTCTCACTGGATAGTATTGTATTTTGACACACACACACACACACACACACACACACACACACACACACACACACACAAATTTTAAGGTAGAAGGCATGAGCCTAATTATCACAACCCTAGCAATTAATAAATTCACTTAATACATTTATATTGAGTTAGGCTTGAAAATGGGTTGACTTGTTTGTGTTTGCTTGTAACGGTTAGATTGGCATTGAAGAACAAATGCGTAACTTGGGATGCAAATGAGCAGCCGATTTGGTTTACGTATTTACAGGTGTCTGCTACAGAGGGAAATATCTAAAAATTAACATGGTTGAGGGGTGATTAAAGGTATGTTAATTTGTTATAGTACTAGTGAACTTTAAAGATAAATAATGTACATACTGATTCTTAGTGCCGCCTTGTCTCAGGAAAATGTTCAAAATAGCTCTTTTCTGTAAAAAAAATGAATGTAAAAAGAGGGGTTGGAGGCAGCATCGATTCAGTATAGAAGCCACCAGTTGTATAAGGAATTAACCTTAATACCTTACAAGCATGCTTTCAACAAAATTCATTAGTTAGTTTTTATTTGTATCTTTAATGTAATATTAAAATCATTTTCTACAATAAATTATCGTTAGATGAAAATTTGCCCAAAAGTTGTCCACTGAGACCTCACATAAGATCCCAAAAGGCCACTTCACGAGAGGTAGTATCGAAAAGCCATATATAATAATTAGACGACTGGAGTTTTTTTGCAAAGGAAGGCAACAGCCTTTGCTCCCAGTCGCATGTTTTTTTTTTCTTTCCCTGGTGACATGTATGCACACCACAGAAATCGGAGGAACAACTGATGAGATATAGTGGAGCATTTGTGTGTGTGTGTGTGTGTGTGTGTGTGTGTGTGTGTGTGTGTGTGTGTGTGTGTGTGGAACAGATTCCCCAACCCCCTTAGTAAAAATACTGAAGAGTATTTCAGTATTTCATTTGGCTCTTTCCCAAAGGTGTGATGTAATGTAATGTTTTATAATAGAATTTAGAATCAAAATTTTTAATTAATTTAAATTTTGATGGGATATTTCTTGTTTCCTAGTGTTTCTATAGGTGTATTCCTCCGATAAAATTTCAATTCTTTTCTCAGATTCCTTCATCTAGTTTTCATTTGTGACCTTTGTCAAGATTTTCTTATGTCCTGTGTTTGCTGTATGTAGTATGCCATATTGGTGTGAGTGCATTTAAATCAGATTCAGTCTCCCCAAGTTTTTCATCCTAAGGTATGAATATATATTTATTGAATTAAAATTTTATTACATAAATTAAATTTTGAATTTTGATTTCATTGAAAGAGAAAAGGTGTTTCTAAAAAAAAGTAAATAAACTTTAAAAAAAACTATTATTTTATGTAAGCATTTGGCGTCTTTTTTATATCTTAGTTATTATAACACTGAGATTTTGCATCATGTAGAGAAAAGCTTTCTTTATTTTCTGCTCCTTCCTACATTTAGATGCCACTCGATTTTCATATTCTATAACAAGGCCCAAATGTTTTTTGTTTAAATTGAAGAGGATAAAGAAGGAAGATGAAGATGCAGGGGTTCTAAGAAGGGACTTGTAATTTTATCTTCTCTACGTATGTTTGTTCTGTTTGTCCATGCACTACGCATGGGTTTTTCTGAGGCTCTGTCGCAGACCTGTCCACTTCGCGTAGCGAATTGTGGCTTAGCCCTGTGATGTCTACGTCCCATACTTCATCCATGTGTAGTTCCTTGTCCATTGCGGTAAAAGAAAATAAATTCAGGTGGTTAAAGAAAGGAAGGAAAAAAGAGAATTTTTACCCCCCCCCCCCTTAATTTTAACACTTTAATTTGTCCACATGCTGTCACGATTCTCACTAATTATTTCTTTTATTATTTTGTTATCTATTTTAACATCTAAGTTCAGTAACATTTTTTTTGTTGAACGTTTATTATGCAGTTGTATAATTATTTTATTTCTTTCTTCCCTATTCTTTTTGCATTCTGTGTTTACGTGTATCTTTGGATAACTTACTATTTTACACATGGGTCATTTTTGGTACGGTTTGTACCATGTGTCTTCCTTTATGTACGGAGAGGTATACAACCAGCTGCGGACAGATGGATTGGAAGCACTGTACAAAACGCAGGTAAAATTGCGCATAGACTGGGACGGTGAAGAAATTACAGGTAAAATTATTGCAATCCCATGACCATCACCGTTCAAATGCTCCAATGAAATGATCACCACTAATATGCTGTTCATGCTATGTTGTTTATACAGACAAGTAGCAAACCGACCAATCAGAAAGTTACTTACCACTTGTGCTACAATAGAACAACTCCAAATAAACAGCAATCAGGTTTCTTCATTGCTCAAAACTCGAATCCTGTTTTTTGTGTTTAAAAACACTAAATGATATTATTTTTAAGAGGGAAAAGTCTAAATTATTAAAAAAAACCATAAACTTACTGATATTTACAGAAAATTAAATATAATAAGGACTGCATATACTTACTAATATAAAAATGGATAGGCCAGTAGACTCTATAGATTGTATGCTACAAATTTTAATGAAAAACACTTTAAGGAATCTAAAATCACAAAATGTAAAAATTTTAGATCATAAAATGATAGAACTTGATGTAAAAATTATCCAAATATACAAATGGGGGGATAGTATCGTGGAAAATGAATAACAAGATATTGGCAAATGAAGAATTTTGGGGAGGAAATTAAAGGAATAATTAAAAAGAAGAACAATTAGATATAACAAAATTCTGGGATAAATTAAAGAGACAATTTGAAAACACCGCGTTGAGATACACAAAAAGGCTAAGGGGAAATAACGAACAAAGATGAAATGGAAATAATATTACAATTAAACAGTGAAAACACTAGAGAACAAAAAAGAGTATTAAAGTTAAAACTAAATCAAATAGAAGAAGAAAGGGAATAAAGGAAAAAAAGGGGAAAATGGTAAAGAAATAAGGGCAGGAAAATTTCAATTGGTAAATTTGGTAAAGCACCAGAATATACTAAAACTAGGAAACTAGAGGGGAAATCAACCTAGATTACCTCCAGGTTGATTTCCCCACCAGGATTACCTCTCCATTATATATATATATATATATATATATATATATATATATATATATATATATATATATATATATATATATATATATATATATATATATATATATATAATGGGGGAGGTAATCCTGGTGGGGAAATCAACCTGGAGGTAATCTATATATATATATATATATATATATATATATATATATATATATATATATATATATATATATATATATATATATATATATATATATATATATATATAGTGAAAGTAGTAAGTTCTGGGGATTTTTT